>VMDO01003816.1:77439-136162 GCA_007922755.1 Pedetes capensis
TCTTTTACGGTACTAGGGGTTGAACCCAGGGCCTTGCGCCTGCATGCTTTTGCAAGTGCTGGACCACTGAACTTCACCCCCAGCCCACTTTTTTTTTTTACTTCTTGAGACAGGGTCTCTCTAAGTTATGCAGACTGCCTCTGGTCTCAAACTTGCGATCCTCCTGCCTCCACCTCCCTAGCCGCTGGGATTACAGGCATGCGCCACCACGCCCGGGTCAAATTCTAGTACCTTATACCAATTCCAGCTTATTCTTCTTCTTCATGGAACCACATCTGTAGTAGGTATGGTATGTTTTGAAATGACTGCCTCTGACTTCATCTTCCCATCTAAGACAGCAGGAACAAGTCCAGAAACTAAGATGAGCAAGGAGGCTTTCTGTATTTACTTTTACTCTGAAAAATTTTTGGAGATCAAAATAGTTAAAAGCATCAAAGAAATTAATAAGCCCTGCATGATTTTGGTTTCCAATTATGTAATCTTTAAAGCATCTTCAGCAGTAATTAAATACTATGAAATTATGAAATAAATATTCTTTTACTATAATTAATTTAGTCTCCTTTTTTCCTCTTCCCTCTCTCCTCCTCCATCTCACCCTCCTCTTCTTTGTCATTAGTTATTTATTTTAGATATAATACCCTGTCCTTTTATATTTAGTTAGCCTACTCCTGACTTTAAAGGATCTGGAGTAAAAACTTCACCACAGTTGCAAATGCCTTTGCCCTTTCAGCACAATCATATCAAAAGTTTCTTTTGATCCTTGTTATTGGTCAAACACATTTTCCAGTGCACTTAATGATTATCTGAAGCCCCTTTATGTGGCATTTACCATTTCCTTGGGTCTCTCTACTTCCTCCTTCTCCCACTGAAAAGAAGGAGCACTGTGGCTAGAGTATGAGGACTTGGTTTTGAATTTCTTCTCCATCTCTGATTAGATTTCTGACAGTGGGAATTCCACTTAATCTTTCTGAGCATCTGTTTCCTTATCAATAAAATGGAGATAATAGTAATCTAACTGATATATTTGTGTTGATTAAATGACATATATCCAATAAAGAAAAGCTTTTCATAAATTGTTAAGTTCTAGCTAATAATAATATATTTGTTGTTGTTGTTGTTGTTGTTGTTGTTGTTAGGTGCTGTTGAGTTGGGTCAAACTCATAGCAACTCTCATAGGGTTTTCAATGGCTAATTGCAATCGGGATTGCTTTGGGAGTGTAGTACCACATCCTTCTCCCATTTATTTGCAGTGCTGGGGACCAAAATGAGGGCCTCAGAGAGTGCAGCATGACCCTCTACCAATTGAGCTAAATCCCAGCCCTTAATAATAATTTATGTTGTTGTTGTTGTTCAGTACTATCGAGTTGGTATCCAACTCATAGCGACCCTCATAGGGTTTTCAATGGCTGACTGTTTGGGGATTTCCTTGGGAGTGGATTGCCAGGTCCTTCTACCATTTTTGTGGTGCTGGGAATTGAACTTGGGACCTCAGAGACTGCAGTGCGGTACTCTACCAACTGAGCTAAATCTCAGCCCAATAATAATATATAGGTTGTAATAACAACAGGAATAACAATTTAATCAGAAAAAATCCTCATGTTGGAGACTGGAATTTTTCATGGCACAGAGGCTATCTTCAGTGGTGTGATATAGTTACAGTTGACTTATACATCTTCTGAATTTGGGCAATTAAATTGTTTTAGACTGTTAGGTCTATACATAGCACTGCAAATGGAATTATTTTTGTTAGCTGCCATCTAGTAGGGTCAGTTTTATAGCAACCCTATGTACAACAGACCAAACACTACCCAACACTATGCCATACTGGGCACTATTGTCAGTGCTACTTTGCTATTCATAGGATTTTCAGTGGCTGATTGTTTCAGGAGTGCGCTGCTGGGCCCTTCTCCCAAACCTATAGCATATGGTATTCACAGATAGTCTCTCATCCAAGGACAAAACAGACTTGACCCTGCTTAGCTTTGGAGATCAGACAGGATCAGATAGCAGGGTAGTAAGGCTGAAGGAACAATTGGCATACGTCTGCATAAATGATGTACCTCAATTTCTGAATACTTCTTTGGAGCTTGGCTGCAGAAGGCCAGGCAGTTTCTTTTAGGGCTCCACTGCTCTGAGCTCCTGTCTATTCCATGCCTGCTACTCTGCTCTGGAGAGAGTCTCATTTCTCCCTTGACCTCTTCTCCTTGGGCTCCAGAAGTTTCTCCAGAAAGACCCAGGGGTGTGAGTGGGGTTGAAAGCCACAATGTGAGCCTCATGGCTGTTTGTGGGATGGTGAAGTAGGACTCATAGTGCCCCTTTGCTTTTGGGGAACTGGGTGTAGGGAAAGAGTAGGATAGGCCTGGGGACTGGATGGGAGAGCAGAGAAGAAAAGTGAAGGGCTATGTCTGATTTTTGGGTATGGGTTCCTGTCTCAAGTCTCCATTGGGTCCCTAGGGCTTTCCCTAGCTGGGTTTTATAGGATTACAATTGAATTCATGATTCAGACTCGGCCACAGAGCAATCTTGTCTGCACCCATTCTACCTAATGTTGTCCCCATAGTGTAGAGTGGGGATAGCGACCCTCCACGCTGTTAGCAGCTTGGTCGATGAGTGGATGGCCTGTGAAATGTTGGAGAAGACCTGAAACCCTTCTCCCTGGGTGAATATCACCTTCTTCCTCTGGATTTTATACAGAACCTGATCCTTTTTGTCTGAATGGAGCCAAATAAACGGGAGTCTCCAAGGAGGTTGATGTCTCAGCCACAGAAGTCCCACGGCGACGTCTGGTTTTGATGTATTGCTGAAGGATACAATCGTGCTTGGAGAACGAGATCACTTTTGCTAGTTTGAGAGAAAGGTCATGTTTTTAATTTAACTTAATTTCCTACACTAAAGAGAATTTTCAATAGGATATTCGACTTTTGCACCTTTAATGAGACCAGATGCTCTGAGGCCTGCAGCAATGAAGGAAAAACAGATTCTCTAGTTTACACTTCGGCTTCATGCATTTTCTAAATTGAGCATGTGCAGTTCCTTAAGGGTGCTATCCTCATTTGGGGTTTCTCTTCCTTCCTTTCTTTCTCTCTTCTTTTCTCTCTCCCTGTCTCCTCTCCCCTTCCTTCTTCCCTCTCTTCCTTCCTTCCTTTATTGCTTCCTTCCTTCCTTCCTCCTTCCCTCCCTCCCTCCTTTTTTCATTCCTCTTTCCCTCCCTCTGTCTTGCTGCTTCTCTGCTTTCTTAGTCTTATCCTTGCTTGGGCACTTACTGGTTAAGCAATGGTCTTCGAGCTTTACAAGTATATATTTAATTTCCCTTTACAGATGAAGACATGAGATTTGGTGAGATTAAGTTAGACGTTTAATACATATTGTGTAAAAGAATGATAGCTTAAAAAACAGTGATTACAAACTCTGACTCTGAAACTAGATCATGTGAGTTCAAATCCAGGTTTGACTATTTATTTGCGAAGTGACTTGGAAAAATTACTTAGCTTTTTGATTACTGGTTTATGTTAGTTGTCTTAAAGTTGCAAGTTTAATTTTATTTTTAATGATGACAGATACAAATATAAGAGGATGCACATAAAATTATAGAATAATAAAACAAATACACTGGTACCTACCATGGTCTGAATGTTCATGTTTATTCCCAAGTTCATGTGTTGAAATCCTGATTGTAATGTGACAATGTTACAAGGTGAGGCCTTTGGGAGGTGACTGGGTCATAAAAGGGGAGCCCTCATGAGTAGCTTAGTGTCTTTACCACAGACATCATGGCCTAGAGAGTCCTTTCCAGGTATACAAGTTGGCAGAGGAACTTGTTGGCACTGGAACCTGACCATGTTGGCCTCATGACCTTGGACCTCCCAGCCTTGAGAACTGAGAGAAGTAAATTCCTACTGTTTGTAAGCTATGCAGTCTATGGTATCTTGTGATAACATCCTGATCAGACTAGGATAGGACATCTCCGGAGAAACATCTCTAAGATACAGGCCTACAAATGAGATGGCCAGCGTGCCGTATGCTCAACTTTATGCCCACCTGCTTTCTAAACTTATTGTAACACATTTTTTTTTCTGATTAGAAAGAGAGAACTTCCGTTTATCCACTTCTTCACCAACACTTAGTACTGTCAGACTTCAAAGTTTTGCCAAAATGTTGTTGTTGTTGTTAGGTGCTGTTGAGTCGGGTCTTACTCCTAGCAGCCCTGATAGGGTTTTGAATGGCTGATTGTTTCGGGATTGCTTTGAAAGTGGACTACCACGTCCTTGCCCCTTTTTTTGTGGTGGTGGGGATTGAGCTCAGGGCCTCATAGAGGGCAGAGTGGCACTCTACCGACTGAGCCAAAATATATTTTATTGTTGTTTTAACTAGCAACTTTTACTTCTAATGAAACTGAAAAACTTTATGTATGTTTATGATTATTTGAGTTTCTCTTAGATAAAGAAAGTGTTTCTTTACTGTATTAAATTTTTTTTTTGCCTAATTCTTCCCTTAGCCACATTTTTCCCATTTATGAAGTGATGGATTGCTCAGGAATCTCCTTAGTGACCCTTAGAGATTCATGCTCTCTGATTCAAAGACTAACATTTTGATATGACCAACTCCATGCTTTCATGTTGTTGTTGTTGTTAGGTGCCGGTGCCATTGAGTTGATATCCAACTCATAGCAACCCTCATAAGGTTTTCAATGGCTGACTGTTTCCAGATTGCCTTGGGAGTGGATTGCCAGGTCCTTCTCCCATTTTTGTGGTGCTGGGAATTGAACTCGGGACCTCACAGACTGCAGCACAGCATTCTACCAACTGAGCTAAATCCCAGCCCCCATGCTTTCATATGTTGTATTTATTTCTTCAAAATATGCTTTTATACCTTCAGCTTTGATACCAGCTCAAGACTCTAATGCTCATGCTAATACACAAAGACAGTATAGAAAAGGTCTGCCCCAGAACAGCCCCAGAGAATTTTCTGACTTTATTTTAACATTTTAAATGAAAATTAAAAATAGTACCTCTATTTTCCTTTTTTATATTCCCTCACTTAAAAGAGGGAGAAAGTGAAAATCTTCAATTCATAGCATACGAAAGTAGTCATGATGGTTGTGAAGATATTGTGTAAGTGGTGACAGAGTCCTGGAATGGCCAATGTTCTCAACCATGCACAGTGATTATCTGAAAGTGTGATTTGTTCTTTAATTAATTGGGAGGTCTCTGCATTACATAAAATATTAACAAAGTCTAAGTGCTTAAAGAGCTGGGGTTTAGCTCAGTTGGTAGGGTGCCATGCTGCAATCTATGAGGATACAAATTTGATTCCCAAAACCCCCCAAATGGGAGAAGGATGTGGCAATCCATTCTCAAAGCAATCCTGAAGCAATCAGCCATTGAAAACTCTATGATGGTTGCTATGAGTCAGATCCAACTTGATGGCACTTAACAAGAAGTGCTTAAAGAAAATATCCTCATGCATAATCTCCATGATTTTTCAAGATTTTATCAATTCCTCCTTTTTCTATGTCTTACTGTGCACCACTGTGGCATCAGATCCCATCAGATCTCACAAGCTAAGCAGGGTCACACCTGGTTAATACTTGGATGGGAGATAGCCTGGGCACACCAGGTGCTGTAGGCTTGGGAGAAGGACCTGACAGCCCACTCCCAGAAAACCATCAGCCATTGGAAACCCTATGAATAGCAGAGAAACACTGACAATAGTGTTTAACCTGTTGTATGTAGGGCCTCTATGAGTTGGACCCTGACTTGATGGCACCTAACAACAACAATTTCACCCTAATCTCATAATTCCTAGTCCACTCTCATCCTCAAATGCTTATAACTCTGTTATGCTGTGCTGCTGACCCATCCATCTCCACTGATTGTTTTGCCTGGTCCTCTGGAAAGCAAGTTATGTTATTTTGGGTAATGTATGGCCTAGGACTGTTGTTTCTTTTTGTCTCTATTCTAGATTGACGCTTCTAAAGTTTAGTGAGCAACATCTGGAGAAAACTTGCATATGTAGATTCCTGGGCCCTATTCTCAGATAGTACATGGGACTGGGCCAGAGAACTTATATTTCTAACAAGATACAAGGCTATATGAATATGTTTAATTTGAGGACCTTAATATCATCAGTGAACACAGCCTTCTGTATGGATTGTACCTCAACATCAAGAAAACAAATATCTTTACAAGTGGGTCAGTAAGCAATTTCATGATAAACGAAGAAAAGATTGAGGTTGTCCAAGATTTGGCTTTACTTGATTCTATAATCAACACCCATGGAAGCAGCAGTCAACAAATCAAAAGACACATTGCATTGGGAAAAACACTTCTTTAAAGTGTTGAAAGGTAAAGATGTCACATTGAAGACGAAGGTGCGTCTGACTCATGCCATGGTATTTTCAGTCACATCATATGGTTGTGAGAGCTGGACACTGAATAATACAGACAGGAGAAGAATTGATGCCTTTTAATTATGGTGCTGGAGACGAATATTGAATATGCCATGGATTGCCAAAAGAACCAGCATATCTGTCCTAGAAGTATAACCAGAGTACTCCTTGAAAGCAAAGATAGCTAGACTGTGTCTTATGTATTTCAGACATGCTTTCAGAAGGGATCAATCCCTGAAGAAGGATATCCTGTTTGGGAGAGGGATGGGCCAATGAAAAAAGGAAGACCCTCAACCTGATGGGTTGACACAGTAGCTGCAACAATAGACTTAAATATAGAAAAGTTCATGTGCCTGGCACAGTGTTGGAGAGTGTTTTGTTCTATTGAACATAGGGCCACTATGTGTTGGGTCCAACTTGATGGCACCTAAAAACCACAACAGTTTCATCAATTCTGTTACAGTCGGGACTTTTAAAACTAAGATAATCTATTCACATGTTTAGTATAATATATAATTTTAAAAATTGTCTTTTGATTTCAGACTATATAATATTTTATATGGGCTGGGATTTAGCTCAGTTGGTAGAGCGCTGTGCTGCAGTCTCTGAGGTCCCAAGTTCAATTCCCAGCACCGCAAAAATGGGAGAAGGGCCTGGCAATCCATTCCCAAGGCAATCCAGAAACAGTCAGCCATTGAAAACCCTATGAGAGTCGCTATGAGTCGGATACCGACTTGACGGCACCTAACAACAACAACAACAACATTTTATATTATTAGCATCATATACAACTGTTTATTTCTCATTAAGTTACTGGCTCTTTGAGGATCTACTATTACTCAGATTTTTATCAGTTGTAAAGTCAGTTCACATCACACTCAGGAAGTACATGTTGAACAAGAAAGGAAGGAAAAATGACTGGTGGATAGAAGCCCATAGCACTTGGGGCTCCAGGGTGGGTCACCCCTCATACCCTTCTGCCACATTTCATCCAAACTCTGAAAATTGTCATCACTCTCACTTCCTCTGGCAATTTGCTGGCAGCCATGGGACCACACCGCCTTAGGCTGAGGAGTGAGAAATTCTGAAAGCAATCGAACACTGTAAATTTTCACAGCAGTTCGGCAGAAGGCTGTTGGGCACAGATGTTTCTGTAATTGTGATATGCTGGGAACATTCTCTGGGCTCCAAGCACAAAGGGTCTGCGCCTCATTCTCCACCTGGGTGCCTCAGTGGGTGAGTCTCACTAGTGTGAAGCTGTAACGAGAACCACGTGGCAACAAATGCCTGTCTTAAAAGACCTGAGCAAGATTCATATCCCAGACCTTGTCCCTCCCTCCCTCCTTAGGGGGCTGGCTTTGGTGATGGCAGACCGCTCTGCTCACACTGAAGTGGGATGGCTCTTGGCTCCTTGTCCAAGATGGGAATGGAATCTTGTATTTGCTGCTGGGTGGAGCCGCCGAGGCCTTCCAGCTGTTCTTTGATGGGCTGTAAGAAAAGAACCAGGAAAAGGCTTTGGTGGTGTGAAAGAATATGACTATTCCAAGTGACCTCCGTGTGATCTGGGTCACTACCATCATCTGAAAATGCACAGAGGGATTTTGAAACCTGTGATATATTTCTTCCAAATGGAATTTTCTTTTAGGATATATAATATTCCTGCCTTTAGCTAGAGATAGCCCTCATTTGCTTCAGGGCTCTTCCTGTTTGTGGGAACATGAGGGAGGCTGTGAATAACATAGAGGAAACATCTGCCATTTTTTGAAACATACACTGCAAAACTGACAAAAATTTGATGAACTTGCAATAGTTTTCATTTGAAGGACTTTAATGTATACATACTGTAGCTATAGGTAGTAGGATGATAGAGGATGAAGGATGTAGAATCGTAGAGGTGGGAAGAAGATATAGGATGGCATCAAACATGTTTTAATAGGACAACATGCTGTGGTTAAATGTCCATTTCTGAGGACTCTGACTCTCTTGCTTGCAATTGTCAGCATTGCTGCATAACAAATGCTTTTCTACATTTTATCCATGAAACATTTGGATAACATAAGATGTATAAATACTTGCTTTTGTAAACTATATTTGTTATTCTTAGATGTTGTATAACTTTTATGTCTGAATTTAAGTCTTTATTTGTAATACTGTCTATGCAACTGTGAAATAAAATGTTACTGCTATAAACTGCAGTGAAGTAATTGTTAAGATAAAACCAAAAGAAGCTTCCACAGAAAAATAGAAAAAACCCAGATAGATATACTGTTACACATAATAAGAAAGTTCAGTAAGTTTGCTTGATTCCAGATCAATTTAAATACATTTGATATAATTTTTGCCAGCAACAATCAAGGGTTCACTAAAAAGTTCAATAAGAAAAGATAAGCTTTAATAGTATAGTAAAACTATAAGGAAGAAGGACCTGGCAACCCACTTCTAAAAATCAGTCCACCATTGAAAACTCTTATGAATAGCAGAGAAGCACTGACAAGAGTGTTTCGCTTGTTGTATGTAGGGCTGCTATGAGTCTGATACTGACTCAACAGCACCTAACAATAACAACAAAACTAAAAAAGTATCTAAGAGATAGCTTAATCAATTGTACAAAAGATTATATGGAAAATATTAGATTCTATTAAAATACATACAAGATGGTTTAAGTGGATATACATTCCCTGTTCATGCACAGAATGATTTAGTATTGCTAAATTGCTTTCTCTCAAAATTAATTTATAAACTTAATCTGATTTCATTAAAAATTTTGGTGAAATATTTTGGATAACTTGATAAATACATTTTTAAAAGTACATGGAAGAATTAAGGTTCATGAATAGCAATGCCAATCTTAAAAAATACAAAAAAGAGGAAATATTTTTCTGACTAGATATTAAAAGAGGTTACAAAGTTTGAAAGAGACAAATAATTCAATGGAACAGACTAGAGAGTTATCTACCTATTCCTACATATCCATATCTACATCCAAGCATATATCTATGTATATGTATATGTATATACATCCATCTGAGAACTTAATATTAGATAAAACTGACACAGGAAACCAATCAGGGTGAAGAAGATAAGTAGTTTAATAGCTGGGTTTGGGAAAACTTCATAACAATATAAAGATTAATACATTTGAAGACAGAAGTGAACTTCAGATGGATGGATTTTGAAGACTTGTATGTAGAAGCAAATGCTAGGAGGTTCATGACAGAAGATATAAGGGAATATTTATGAAGCCTAAGAGGTTGGAGGGCTAGGGTTTAGCTTAGCTGGTAGAGCACTGCTCTGGACTTTCTGAGGATCTGGGTTCAACCCCTAGCACCGCAAAAATGGGAGAAGGAGAAGGATGTAACAGTCTACTCTTGAAACAACCCTGAAAACAACCAGCCTTTGAAAACCCTATGAGGGTTGCTATGAGTAAGGCATGACTCAATGGCACCTAAGAGCAACAACAACAACAAGAGGTTGAAGAATTTCTTAAATAAAACCTTTACGAAATAATGCATGAGGTAAAGAAAATGATCAATTTAATCATGTCAAATTTAAAGACATCATGAATAAAGTCTGTAACTGTTGGGGGTTCCTAGAAAGGACTCCCTGACCAGGGTCTCTCTGGTCAGCCTGGGGGACTGACCTCTATCCTCCAGGGCCAAGACCCTTGGCCTACATCCTGGTTACTCACTCCTCCCCCTCCCATCAAGTGATCAAAGATGGCTCCTGACCAGCTAGGCCCTGGCCTAACCACCTCCACCTTGACTGGTCAGCCAGAGCCTCCTGATTGGTCCCCAAGGAAACACCTTTGATTGGCCTACCCCACACATCACCCACCTATCCAAAGTGCACCCAAAAATCACCTTTTTTGCATAACCATCTTACCTGGCAGGTATGATAGGTAAACTGACATACCTGTCAGAGAATGCACCCTGATTGGCTGCTCCCAGTATACACCTCCCTCCAGGAGCATATATATACATGCTTCTGGATACCCCCTTCACCCCTACTGTTCTCCACCTGCTACCCATACCCCATCACCTTGAACCAGAGCTCCCTAATCCTGTGGCAGACCTTCAAGCAAGGTACCGTGCCAAGCTTGGGGTGGTGGTGGTGGAGTTGGGAGAAGAGCCGAAGGCACCTAGCAAGACATAAAGTGCTCTCCAATTCCTCCCAATCCTGGGAAGGAGGAGAGTAGAGAAGGCGAGCTGCAAGAGGCAAGACGAGGGGACCTCCCGCGACATCTAGGAACTCCCAGAACTGCATAGGATAAGTAATTAAGAGCCATAACACCATTGAGACAGCAGCATTTTGTGCTGGTAGCCCCTGAGCTGCCACTCCTAAAAGGCTGCTTGTTGGTTGCTCCTCTTTGTAGGAGCAACTTAAAAGTTCCTATTCTGTTTTGTTAGAAGGCCTCCCGAAGTCCTTCTTTGGTGCCTCTGGTCAAGCTCCTACCCTGATCCCAAGGGTCCCTGACATACAATTGGTGTCAGGGCAAGGCTCTGACCCCAGCTGGGCCTGAGCCAACCCCATGCAAGTAACAGTTTGAAAACTGGGCTAATATTTTTTGCATTGTCTAACAAAGAAAACCCTCACATGTCTGTCAGCTTATCATGCTGTACGGGCTTACATGTTGCTCTGATGCTAAAAGCTATGCCACCAGTAATTCAGATACCAGCAAGGCCACCCATGGTGGACAGGTTTCAGCTGAGCCTCCATAGAAAGACCACCTAGACAGAATGACCCAGCAGCCCACTCCCAAAAAACTAGCCATTGGAAACCTTGTGAACAGCAGAGAAACACTGTCAAATATAGTGCCTGAAAATGAGCCCCTCATGCTGGAAAACATTCAAAAGACAACTGGAGAAGAGTTGTTTCCTCAAAGTAGAATTGACCTTAATGATGGGAATGGAGTCAAGCCCCTAGGACCTCCTTTTGCTGATGTGGCACGACTCAAAATGAGAAGAAACACAGTGGCTGCAACACTAGGCTAAAACATAAAAAAATTGTGTGCATGGCACAGTGTTGAGTAGTGGTTTGCTCTGTTGTACTTAGGGTTTCTATGAGTCAGATCCCACTTGATGGCACCTAAGAACAACAACAACAACAAAGACAAAATATTGATATCTAGGATGATATATCTAATATGTAAAAAAGGACCCCAATAGGATAATAAGCCAACTTAGAAATGGGAGAAATTCTAAGCCAACATAGAAATGGGAGAAGGACCAGGCAACCCACTCCCAAAAAACAATCAGCTATTGAAAACCATATGAATAGCAGAGAAGCACTGACAATAGTGTTTCATCTGAGTCGCTATGAGTTGGACACTGACTTGACGGCAACTAACTGTAAGGGTGCCCAAACCCCAACACCATGGGGAACTGGTGAGGCATGGCCAATGGAGTCAAGGATGGCCTCGGGCTCTGGGATGCCTTTGGTACAGGATTTATTGTAGAGCTCCTGTTAAAGAGATAAAGCCCTCAACCCTGCCCTTCGGGATAGTGGAAGTGTCATGGCTCTTAAGTGCTGCAGTTCTGCTTCCGGCACTGGGTCCCAAGGCTCTTCATCTTCAATGGTGGGGGGGGGTGGCCCTCCGGATGTCCCCCAAGAAGGCTGACTTCTCTTCTGCTGCTGTTCTCTGATGATCTCCCTCTTGATCTGGCAATGCAGTGGCCTCTGCAATGGCAAGCAGACCTCTCTTCATCTCGTGAGCTCAACCTCATGGTGATGGGGCAGCAGATCTGTGCAGTGGTACAGAATGGCTCAGATGGTGATGGGATGGCCTCTGCGATGGCAGGCAGCGTCCTCTCTTGATCTGGTGATGGTGTGGCCCGTCTGTGATGGAGTGGCCCAGTAAACCGGCAGCAAGCAATCCCCCAGCAGGAAGCTAGGAGCCAGAAGCTCTCAGCATCACCATCAGTAGCCTCGCATGTAGAGTGAGCTTTGTTTATGTAGTCCTTGGGTGACTACCTTTACTGCCTCAAGATGACAATCAGGTAGGGGTTCGAGGGGCTAGGTGCAACCAATTTAGGAGTGACACTCAAATAAAGAGTGAAGCCAGATGTCACTCCTTTGGCAATCAAGGAGAGATCCTTTATTACCAATCAGGGGGCAAGATGAGGGTTGGACATAGCCAATTAGATAACAGGGGGTCCAAGTGGGCTAAATAAGCCCCTATCCCAATCATGCTTCCTCTCTATCCCCTGGAGGTATCCCATACTATTCCCTACAACTAAGAACAAAAACAATCATAGAAAGGACCGGAAAGGTTAACAGGTAAATGAAGAGATGTAAATCAAGTGCAAATTAAACAACAAATATACGTAATTTTCTACTTGTTACTCTTCTAAATTGATGCCAAGTGTTGTAGGGAGGTGCAGGCATATGAAATAACACCTATGCTCCACTATGTTTCTTCTCATTTTGAGTGGTGCCACATCAGCAAAAGGAGGTCCTAGGGGCTTGACTCCATTCCCATCATTAAGGTCAATTCTACTTTGAGGAAGCAACTCTTCACCAGTCGTCTCTTGAATGCTTTCTGGCCTGAGGGGCTCATTTTCAGGCACTATATTTGACAGTGTTTCTCTGCTGTTCACAGGGTTTCCAATGGCTAGTTTTTTGGGAGTGGGCTGCTGGATTGTTCTGCCTAGGAGAGAGTGGAGGCATTCTGAAGAGCAATCTGACTACCCTTGGTCAAACAGAGTACACACATGCTCTGTGTTCCAGGAAAGAAATTCTCACACAAGTCTACAGGGATTGTATACAAGGGTGGACATCACAGCACTGTTTTTGGTAAAAATGTTAGAGGTGACCTGGTCTATTACTAGAGAAGTAGATTCCCTAATTCTTACTTTACCTGGAGTTTGCTAGTTGGAGTTGTCCATTTGCTTCAATTAAATATTGAACTTGTGGAGATTTCTAGACAAAAGGAGCCCCAAGAAGGAGAAACTGGATTTATGGATAATTTGGATAAGACGCAGATTTAAGTAGCCAATTCGAGTGCTAAGGGGAAAAGTGACAGTGTTTTGGTGAAATGGATATCACTGGTTATACAGCTAAATTTTGGTACTTCTGCAAACAATTTAGAATGTCCATTGTGGTGGGAATTATTATCCTGGATAATGTGATGGACTCTTTCTGACTAAGATAAGGCATTTGCCTGGAGATCGTGATAAAATGATCTTGCCAAGTTCCCTGGGGTTCATTGTGATGGTCTCATTAGGAAAGTATGGAGAAAGTGTGTACATTGGTTGTTGGCCTGGTTGTACCTCAGTATAGGCGAGCATGACCGTGACCATAAGCTCCCTTGTGGATATTCAGGGGAAAATACTACGGGCAGGTCAATTGCACCTCAGAAATAGTACAATCACAGTCTTTTGATCTTTTATGTAACTGTGCCTACTGAGGAGCTTTGTGCTTGATGTTGTAAGATACCTGGAAGGGTGATATGGTCTTGGACTGCTTAGGTCCTACTGGAGATATGGTCAGGGAAATTGCTGGAAGGACATGTATGGAAGAATCTTCTGATGCTTCCGGGAGTGAAAGGCTTCACCTTGCAGGGACCTCTCTAATGTTCTTTTTATCTGATTTGTTTGCTGTCTCCTTGCTTGTCATAGCTATGTTTACATACTACCCAACCCTTCCCATTAAAGATGATAGAGATGATGGTGCCATGATGAGTCACTCTCTAAGAATCTGAGTCACAATAATCCATTACATCTAGTGACTATATGTCACTAGGACAATGATCTTTGTGAATTGGTGATTTTTACATAAACTTGTTAAGAGCTCCATTAAGAAGGGTGTGGATTATTTTCCTCTTTTTCTAAATCATCCCAGCAAGAAGTGACTTGCCTTCACACACAGTGCTTGAAGTTTTGAGTCACAGATTGGCCGTGATGAGGAGAGAGGACCTCTGGGATTTAAAGAATTATGTCTGGGAGAAGATATCAGGCTAAGTTAAGAAGTGTTTTCTTCCTACATATTGTGGGAAAGGCTGAGGTGTTTAGAGCTTCACTTTCTTCATCTTCCTGAAGAATCTACTCTTGCCTCTCATTCTGGCCCACTTCAATTCAGGGATTACATAGACCTGGTAAAGGTGTTGGAGTGGACTTGGTAAGTGAGCAAGCTAGACTGGTGGGAAGTAGCCTAGGGCAAAGGAAGAATTAGGATTATCTTCAAAGAAAGGATTCTAGTGTGGTGGGATATGTAAGTGAATGGGGGAAGTCAGGTATTTTAATTTGGGAAGTGCTAAGAGACCAGGACTTTCATGAATGAAGCGGAGACTGTGTGGTCTTCTTTGTGTTCAAGACTTGGGGTTGGAGTTGATACCTTTGAGTCTGGCATGAATAAGCACTGCTGTTTTGTAGTCCTCTCTCCTTCTCTAGAAGACCTCAGTTGTGAACTTGTACAAGGAGGGTACTGCAGAAGTTTCCTTGCTGCGGGAAATCTGCACTTAGAGGAATGATGGCTGGGATCCAGATGATGTCTCTGGATTTCCAGCATGTGTTGTCAGCTCCTCTTGGTTTGTAGCCTTAGCCTCCACATTTTGTAGCTCTTCATTTGGGTTTTATTTGGTTCCCTCTACCAGTCTCCACCTTGGGCTGGGACTTGGCTCAGTTGGTAGAGCACCGCTCTACAGTCTCTGAGGTCCCAGGTTCAATTCCCAGCACCGCAAATATGGGAGAAGGATGTGGCAATCCACTCCCAAGGCAATCCTGAAACAGTCAGCCATTGAAAACCCTAGGAGGGTCACTATGAGTTGGATACCAACTCCATGGCACCTAACAACAGCAACCAGTCTCCACCAAGGCAGGAAGATCCATGTGATATTGGTTCTTCCCTCCCTCCCATTCCTCATAGGATGAGGGCTGCTATTGAGACCCTCCCAGGCCCAGATCAGGCTCCCCATTGACTCTTATGCCCCCCCTCCCATTCCTCCCTCCTTGGTCCTAGTCACTGAATACCCAGATGGCCAGGTCTTTACATACACCTAAAATTATCTAATGCTGCATTCTAAGCATTAGCTCAGAAATTGTAAATAATTTGCCCATGGTCACACAGATAATAAATGATACACGTACAGGTTTATCTTGAGCCCATCAGACTTAACATTTTGTTTCTTTCTGCTATCTTTTTAGGTTATTTGATGGTATGTAGTTTTTCTTCTTTCTTATTCTTCTTAATTTGAATTTGTGGATTGATCACTGGTTCCACACCAGGTTCTTCTGTGGTAATTGGATCCATTCCATACAGAAAGAAACTTTTATTTTATTTTTTGATTGATACACAATATTTATACCTGTGTACAAAGTACAATGTGTTGTTTTGGTTCATGTACACATTGGGTAATGATCAACTCAAGGTAACTGGCATATTCACCACCTTAAACTTTTATTATTTATTTGTGTTGAGTACATTCAAGATGCTTTCTTTTATTTTGAGATGTATTGTTAACTATATTCATATTACTGTGCCCCAGGACACCAGAGTTTATTCCTCTTTTCTCACTGTAACATTGTACCCATTGGCCAGTTTACCATCCTCTTTGCCAGTTTCTGGTAATCAGTATTCTTTCTACTTCTAAGAGATCAACTTTTTTTAGATTCTACATATGAATGAGATCATGGGATGTTTGTCTATCTGTGCCTGGCTTATTTCACTTAACATAATGTCCTTTAGGCCCACCCATGTTGGTGCAAATGACAGAATTTCATGCATTGTTATGCATACTGAATAGTATTCTAAGAAGGAAAACTTTAAGACAAGCCAACCATGCTTTCAACTCATGCCAGTCTATAAATTAAGTGGCAAATATTAATATATATTCTTAGCTTGGAACTTTTTAAACCAAAAACAATCTCTCTATTAATGAGTATGTAAATTTGATTTGTTCTTCAAAATTTACCCTCTTCTTTTCTCCTCCTCTTTCTCCTCCTCCTCCTCCTTCTTCTCCTCCTCATGCTTCTCCTTCTCTTCCTTCTCCTCCTCCTCCTCTTCACAGATTTCAGACTGAAGCTTTTCCTTCCATGGGTTCAAATTATAGATTATTCATTGTGAAGCAACCGGTTAAAAAATTTATCATTTGCAACACCCTGTTTTTGTGACTAGGATTTTTTTCTTTTGAAACTACAGAATCGAAAGAAAATATTGAAATTAATCAGATGCTGGTGAAGATATAAAGCTGCAACTATCATCTTCCATTTCAAAGATTCATTTTATTGCAATGAACTTCATTGCTCTTATGATTGCTTGTGAATTAGTAAATATACTAATTCATCAATGAAAAAATGATTAAAAGTATGTTTAGGTGTTAGAGTTTCAGGTAAGCTTCTCTTTTTAAAAAGAGTTCATTTGCTCAAGATTGTTTTGTAAAACACTGCACACACAATCATTCTGAAAGCCCTTGTTCTCATCTTCCTTCTACTACCCCCACCTTTGTTGACCCCCACCTACTTGTTCATGCTCCAGTCTTAATAGCTTGTCTTTGACTCTTAGGATTTAGAGGTTTCTTTAATTCCCTTCTGTCTACTTTTGACCCTGCATGAGATTTTCAGCAGGGGCCACTTGGGAACCTTAAAGATGAGTGCCTGCAGTTTATATTGTTCTAGTTCCCATGTGGCAATTCTGCACATGTGCCAAGAAGCAGCCTTCTTGGCAATGGCCCCCTCTGCCCAAATATTTTTTAGGCCATTTAAATGCAAACCTTTGCACTCTTCAAGTAAGGCAATATTGGTAGAAACAGAGTTCCTGACTCTATGCCATGTGCTGTGCTAGGTGATTCCTTATGCACTCCTATTATTTCTTTTTTGCTTCTGGCTTGAACTAAATGGAATAAACAAAGCAGAGAACCCATTAGAGAGCACTTGTGAGAGGAGATTGGAGAAATGTGCTTTTATAATGGAAGAAGTAAAGGGAAGTATTTGCCACCAGGGCAGGGATTTATTTATTGGACTCGTGGTTCTCAGATTACCAAAGAGCTCTGTACTTTTGGAAGGCTCTGAAAGATTCTGTGTACATGGCATGATATTGGCACTTTGAGCAGAGCCAGGGGGATGATTTCTGTAAATGTTCAGGACACCTCTGTCTTTAAGGAAATCATAGGCTACCCAAGAAGGAAAGGCATGATTCATGGAGGATCACTGAAGATACTCAACAGTATATGGTTGTGTGTAGCACAAACCATCAGAGCCCAGGAGAATGAATGATGCATACAAGCTGGGAGTCCAGAAAGCCATTTTGGACAATGTGATGGATACATCCTTATGTCCTCTCCTTTGCACACATTTTCGAGTCTTCTGTGTATTCCTTGTCTCCAGAGTACTTTCTGCTCCTGTTGCAAGGAGCAGAGATTCAACTCTGCTACTTTAAGTCATGTAGGGATGGGCATAGGAGATAATATGAGGGTTTATTGTAAGGAATTGAGTGGACAACAAGGGCAAGGGAGAGCTCATGGTATTTCACCATTCTGTGACTCACTTCCGTTTTTATAAATAGCAATAATAGTAGTACTTACTCATTGGGTTTTCATTAAAAAAATAAGGTAATCCATATTTTTCTCAGTGGGCGCTACATCATAGGTGTTTATCAAAGTGTTTATCTGAGTGGGTGCTATTATAGTAAGGCTTCAAATGGGTAATTTTTATTACTAACAATGTTTGGTTTCTCATAACTTTTCCTTCCTCTGGGTTCTAGTCAACTCTCTTGACTTCAGAGTTTTTGAGCTCCTATGAGTGGCACCTCTTGTTGCCCTCTGCCTGATTTTCTTCTAGTCTACAGACAACATTCTTAACAGAGAATCAGATTCTCTTGCCTCATGTTTAGGGGTTGGACTATGCTATATGTTACCAGTCATTCTGTTCACAGGCTTCCATGGGTTTTATAATGTCTTCTGGTGCAATCAGAAGGGACACTAGGCAGGAGAAAAAGAATCTTAGAAAAGGATGTGGAAATGGTATGTGGGGTGAGTGGACCTTGATGTGGTATTTACCCTCAGAGCCTAACTGCATATAGACACTTGCCAGTTCAGATCTATGCACATGCTCATACGTGTGGTACTGAAGACACACAGTTGGGAAATGTGTGGTGAGACCTCTTCGCTGGGAGGTGGTTAGGAAGGGAGAAGCAAAATGCCCAGAAGATTTTAAAGTAGGTGAGCTTCTAAGAGCAGAGGTCAGGGATGGCCCTCAGGGTGGTGGATCAGATATAGGCTCACATAGAAAGAAACCCTGCCAGGCGTGGCGGTATATACCTGTAACCCTAACACTTGGGAGGAAGAGGCAGGAGAATATATTTGAGGCCATCCTGGGCTACATAGTGAGTCTCGGCCAGCCTGTGCTCCCTAGTGAGACCAAAAAAGCAAGAAGAAGCCCTGGGGGATGACCTTAGATGACCTGCAGGGGCATCAAGTATACCATAGTCTGTGCTCAGTATTTCCTTTAGTCCCTATAATGTGCCATGAGGTAAGGGTCATTAGTATGTGTGTGGAAGAATGGATGTTCAGAGAGGTTATCTGACTGGTCACAAGATCACACAATACTAGTAAGTGGAAAGGTAAGAAGTTTCCCACAGTAAGAACAAGGGCATGAAGGGAAGAAATAGTTGAAGCTCTTTCCATCCAGAAAAACCTTCCAGTCTGTTTGGCTGGGCCTCAGATTGCCTGCTCGTAAGCATTAGGAAAAGACTGGGAAGGTGACATGCAAAAGACTGTGGAGAGAACCGAACCCCTGAATAGACTGGGGTTGAAACCAGAGGCTCGGTTACAGCCCTGGCCACAGGGCTGTGCCTGTCCTAGGAGTTCAGCTGATGCTTTGTGAAGTGGAAATGAACTTAGCTCCTGGGGAGTCATTGTTGAAGCAGATTTCCTGGGTGCCATCTTGGACACCAAACCTTGCTCCCCAGTCCTGCTCCACATCCCTCTTTAGGTCCTGCTTCATGTGGACTCCATAGTGATCTTCCTAAACTCTAGGCCCCTTGAGGTGTCTGTTATGTCAAGTCCTCAAAGGCTCCCTGGAACTCTGAGAATGAAGTTCAAAACTCCTTGGCATGTCAGAAAATAAACTTCCCACTAAGGTTCATCCATGTCTTTATCCTTTCCTTGATGTTCCCTAAGCTTGAGCCTCAATGGCCCTTCGCAGAGATCATCTGTTTGCAAGATGCCTTGTGATGTATAGAGTCTCAGTCCTGCTCTGCCTGAAGTACCCCTTTGTAGAAGCTGGTTTGTTAACCTTCACACCAATTGGCCAATCTGACTATTATTTTCATTTTGCATCTGAGAAAACTGAGGCTCATAGAGGTTAAAAGGCTTGTCTGAGATCTTACAACTAGCAGGAACCAGAGGTAGGATTTCAGCCCAGGCATCTTGACTCTAGGCTTGGACTCTTTACCATCTCCTATGTAGTCTCCTGCTCTTAGTTTTACACTGAGTGGGTTATTCCTTTTTTTGCACAGCCCAGATCAGATGCCCCATCTATGGCATTTTCTTTGCTTACACTTCTTCACCCTCATTGCCACTCTGTTGGATGAGTCACTCCACAGGGCTTTGTTCAATTCAATAAGAGCATTTAACACCTCTTATTCGAGTTTGCTTTATGGAGCTCTTTGGTTCTGGACTGAATGTTTGTATCCTCTTGAAATTCATATGCAGAAGCCCCAAACCTCATTGTGACTATTTTTGGAGTTGATGCTTTTATGGAGGTAATTAAGGTTAAATGAGGTTATAATTAAGGTTAAATTAAGGGTGGATCCCTGATTCAATAGGCTTTGGGTCCTCATAAAAAGAGATCATATAGAGTTTGCTCGTTTTCTTATCATGTGAGCACCCACCAAAATAGTGGCTCTCTGAAAGCCAGGAAGAAAACCTTCTGTAGAAACTGACCTTGAAGAATCTTGATCTGGAACTTTCAGCCTCCTGAACTTTGAGAAAATAATTGCCTGTTGTTTGAGTTACATAGTGTTTGGTGTTTCACTGTGGACTAATACAAGCTCTTTCTTTGCTGAATAGGTCTTCCTTCTGGAATGTGGTTTAACTTGCAGAGATCTCTACCTTCAGTGGCCCTGTATCCCTGATATCTGGCATGACACTTACTGCCTGAATACTTGGTATGCACAAAGCTTTTGGGAAGAGTTTATGGAATCAATCTTTATTGTATCCTCAGTGCCTGGGTCCTGGGATCCCACAGCTCAAAGTTGTCCCCAAGTGATCTCCTTCTCTCCTGCCTGTGTTCACCTGTGCCCTGGGCCCCCCAGGGGACTCTGAAGGCTGAGCTGTCTTTTCTGCACATAGCTTCCACTAGCTGCTGATTTACTAGCTTCTTGCAGAGGGCTTGGCGGCCTGCTGTCTCCTGTGGCTCTCATAAAGTGGCCCCCTCCCCTTTGCTCTGAGCCAGCAGCCGCCCTGTTGACTGCCTGGGCAGAATTTATGACAAGGATTCATCAGATTAGGAGGGACAGGACATGATCCTTCTTCCACAGTGTGCAGAATGTAGTCAAACAGCATTACACGATGGCTCCTGAGCAAACCCACTTGGACGTGCTTGGCATTTTCTGACTAGAGGAGTCATTTGGAAGCATTTTGACTTGACAAGAAATAATGTGAACATTTTTGGGGAGATGAATATAAATTGAACCTTTTCAGGCCCTGCTTGGACTCAAGGGTACTTCCCGTTCTGCTTTGGCAACTCTATGCACTGCCATTTCCCAACAATTTGCTGTTTACTAGGACCCCAAGGGAGTGTGGGCTTTAGCCCACCCTCCACTTCCTCTTCAAACACTGAAATATTCTCACCCAGTCCTGCAAATCACTCATGTACTCTCTGCTTGCAGATAGTCAGTGAAGGAGAGCTGAGAGCTGCCTCCAGACAGCCCCTTTCATTATCAGATGGCATGGCTTTATAGAAAGTGCTTCAAAACCTAAATTTTAACCTTCCTTTGTCTTTTGTCTTCACTGCTCTTTACTTTTGTCATCTTAAGCAATAACTAAAGCAATAAAAAACCTGCCCCATCTTTCACACAGCAGTGTTTCTCATGTTTGAAGATGGAATTGAGTTTCATCCATGAAACATTCCTCAAAGGGCTGCTTTTCTGGGCACAGTGGATGCTGGTCTAGATGAGCACAATGCTCTGTGTACGATTTTACAGTATTGGACTGCACAATTCTAGGAAGCTCTGTTCACAGCGTTTGTAGCCTGTCAATTCTATGGGTCTGTCCTGCAAGTACACCACCCAGCTTCTACCACTGGGACACTGACAGATCACTCAGAGGTCTTGTGAGTCTTCTTGTTCAATGGGCCCCCTCGGTCCCCTTAGACATGGCATTGAGTGTATGTGACTCATCCTCTTGTTTTCCCTTCACCAAACGTGTTCTCATCTGTCAAGTTCTTTTTCTGGTTTGGGCCTTCAAGTATTGTCTGAGCACATCAGAACAAAGTAGGGCTCGAATCTCCAGTTTGGAGTTAGAACTGCTGTTAATACAGCTCTCAGAAAGAGCCATTTGCTAAGGTCTTGCTTTGGTGAATGATTTTCTTGACATCAACAAAACTTGGAGATGATTAATATAGATTAAGGAAAAGAAAGATCTCCTTTTAGCTACATCTGACATGGGTTAAAGGAAAGAATTATCCATTCTTCTATATTTAGCATCAGATGGGTTGTTTAGGATTACAACTATCCATCTGGGTGTCTGATTCCCTTAGATTGTGAGCTTTTCTACAAGACGGCTGCATTTTATATTTTCTGCAGCTTCAATGGCCATAGAAGTGCATGACATAGGTGGCTTCTTGGTGACTATGAAACACATGACATTTATTGTGTTTAAGCTTATTGGCTGTTCTTGGGGCAGAGATATCAAATGGAGAAAATACAGCACTTGCTCTTCTAAAGACTTTGGCACACGCTTCTCATGATGTAGTCAGTGGGTATCTCCTGAGTGATGCTCACCAGCTCATAGGATTTTCTGTGCTCCAGTGACAGGGTAGGGTCTTACCAGCAGGATGAGAGCCTTTTAGAACTCAAGGATGATGCACAACCAGGGAAGAGGCACTAGCTGCTGTTTTTGGAAAGATTAGACATATAAGGATCACTGGATGCACTGAAAGGAAAACATTTTGCAACATGTATCTTCAGATAATCAGCCACTGAAAACCCTGTGAGGGTCACTATGAGTCAGACACAACTCGATGGCACCCAACAACAACAACATCTTCAGTTGAACACCAGTGCTCCTTGGGGGAGGGGTTTAATCATCAATTTTTTTTTTTGAGGGCATGAAGGACTGTGGTGGGGCAAGACAAAAGTGGGATTGGGCTCTTTCAGAGATCACAAAGCCTTCACAAAGTCATTTGCTTGAAGATGTGAAGGTAGATGTCTACTTGAAAAAAATCAAACACATTGAAAACATCAGAGTTGAATAATGGGATGGAAAAAACCAAGGAGGGTGAGATTTCCCAGGAAAGGGAGGCAAGGAGGGCAGATAAGCTCTTGAGGGAAGAAGATGTCCTTTGTGCCTGTATCTCATCTCACAGGAAGGCTGACCAACCATGTTCTGGATCCCAGAAGTGCTTTGTTGGCTACTCAGTGTCAGTTATAAGCTGCACTAGCAATCCCCTTTTATTCTAGCTAATTCCTTCCCTGTGCTCCAGAGGGTGGCAGAGCCAGGGCTTGACTTCAGCTCTGTTGATCCCTCAGCCTGTAGTTTTCCACAGCAACAGATATCACCTTGTTTTTCATTGGTTCTCTGACATATATTCTGTGATTTTTATGTGGCTATGGTCAGACATTCCTAATTACTAGGCTGAAGAAAGTACACTAGCCATGACTTTAGTTTATAACAACAAAACAAAGCAACCTCAGGTTTTGGTATAACATTCCTCCACACCTCTCATCCCCTGCCTTTCTGATGTGTTCCAGAATGCCTCTAACTCACTTTTCTGGTATTTTGTAAATTTAGCTTGAGGTTTAATTCATAACAATATTTGGAAGCTACCTTAATTTTATAATTAAACATTAAGTGACTCATCCAACCTTTCCTTTCTTTCTCTATGAATAATCTGGCACTAAAACAAATCTCTGCTATTAAGTGGTATTTATTTAATTATGATTTGCTGTAGAGCTGTTTAAGAGCAGGTCATTAGGTTAAAACCATTGCGCTCGTGGTAGGAGTGGAGGGTGTTTTGCGCTGACTTACGTTTGGGTGCACTTTCCCTGACTCTGAGCGAACACAGCCGTGTTTACATTACACACATTCTCAAGCTGCTGACATTTTTTTTTTCTTTTTTTGTTTCTCCAGAAGGAAAAAGATGCAACACAGACAAACGATTCTATTTGATGTGATAGATCAGGTCAAGCTGGACCAATGCTAATACTTTCCACTTGAATTCACTGCAGTGTTTCCATCCTTTCTGCTCTTCCTTGCACCCAAATTAATTTTGCTGAAGAAGCAACAGGGAATGGTAGAATACCTAAAGCCTTTTCATCTTCTATCAAATCTTTTAGGCTGGGTTGAGTATCAAGGGACTAAATCAAGGACTCCCTGAACATGGCGAATACTACCTGAGCCCTTGGTTGTTTCCAAATGGGTAACCTTTTTGAAATATTGAAACAGAGTTTATAGGCAACAAGCATGGATATAAAGGATAGAACCAGGCTCACCACAAACACTCCCATTGGAAAATTCCTTCAACTATTTTTTGCCCCAAGTGTCTCATCTCTTTCCCATTCGGAACCCTCTGGGCTTTGCATGGGCTGGGCAAATGTGAGAAATGTCACCATGGTTCCTAAGGGGAGCTGAGCAAGATAGATGGTCTCTGCCCCAGCAGGGCACCTGGATGGCAGCCTTATCTAGAGCCAAGATGGGGTTGCATGTGCCTGCTTGTTTATTTATTCTCCTCCTGTTTGGAGACTTTCCCTGATTAATTACTTTCTAGTAATTGAGGCTGCTAACTAATGTCTCATCTGATTAACCTGTAGTTTGGCCCTGTGTCCCAGAGGGCAGGCTGGTCATCCCGCCTGGGGAAAGGAGGAGGTCATTGGCCAGGGCCCTCTGGGATACTGGTTCTGGGCTCGTTTATTTGCTTTAAGTCTTGTTTGCTATTCCTGCTGCAGTGACTGGAGACAGTACTCCCCCCACCCCCCCGCCACCCCGTTCCATCCACTCTGATTGGCCTGCTGAAACAGCAGTGAACACAGGATTTAAGAAATGTTTTCTTTGAAAACTTCTGGTCTGACAGACACTTTGAGGTCATATTTCGCCCTGTTTCTATTGCACACCATTCCCTGGGACTTTGGGGAGAACTATCCTGAGTCTTACAGGACTGCTACTCTGTGGTTTGGGGGGTGGGTGTGGGGGCCGATGTACTCGAGGGGAGAGAGGAGACTGCACTGAGGCAGCCCCACATCTTCAGAATCTCGAGCCCATGCCAACGTTAACACATCTGAGGAGGTATTCAGTATCAAAGTCTTTAATATTTGGCTCCATAAACACGATACCGGTTGCAAAAACAAAGCTAAGGAGCTCATGCTGATTACTTCAATAAAAGCTGTTTAATTATGAACGTTTGGGAAATGAAGTTACCTACAAGACCAGGAGAGCTCTGGCGTCCCTGCGTTCCTGCCCCCAGCATCCTGCTGTTAACCCAGAGTGTCCACTCAGCTGAAAAGTCTGACATAGAGCAGGGCACACCCTCGGCCCCACGGGAGTCCACTTGATTGCCAAGACTGCTTTCTCCTACTTCAGTGGCAATTCCTGGGAACTGAGTAGTGACAGTAGTAATCAGACTTTATCAGTACCATTCACAGGCCATCCAAGGATGACTTGGGTGGTGATCAGTGGTCCCAGGAGACTTGTCCTGGGGGGGGCCAGTCACTGCTTGTGGGTATCTAGCTGACCTTTCCCTCCAGAAATCAGGAGTCTGGGCTTAGGCAACATAGAATTGTATTATGAGCTGAGAGCCAATAGATCTGACTATGCCAGTAATGTTTTTGGAGTTCTCCTGTGAGTGTTTCTTAATAACTTTTGAGAAAGCATGATCTTACTAATATTTGTGTATGATCCTCCTCCTTTCTTGTGTGATTTTAGCTAGTTATTTTACATGAAATAGAATTGGTAGAATTATCCATATAAAAATTTCACTAACAAAAATCAGAATTGAAGCCATGTATATGAGAAAAGAACTATAAGGATGTGGGCCTTGTCAAGGAGAGAGCTTTCTCAGCATACCTTGTTATTTCTTTTCCTTTAAGGGCCAATTTTTAAAAGTACTTTGATTATTCTTGATGGGAACCTTTGAGTTTACCCATATTCCATAACAGACACTGACTAGAAATTAGCCATTCTTGATCAGCATTGATGATTCTCTGTTGCAATACAGTGAAATGTTCAGAATCACCCAAGGAATCCCTGACTATTATTCCCATATACAGAAATGCAATTGCAATCATTTCATTTCTTATTTGCAAAGCAGGACAGTTTTAATGGCTTCATGGAGTCATGATGATGGCAATGATCATAGACATGATGAATGTGGAAACAAATTAGAAATGATAATGTAGAATGTGAGCTATATTTCTTCTATTTCATGTATTTCAATTGCTTTTATGAAGATATTTTTGCTGATGCCCATAATTGCTTCATTATTTTATACAGAAGATTATTTTGCACTTTTGAGGGGGTTGAATCTAAAGCCTTTTTCATGCCAGGTGAGTGCTCTACTAATGAGATGTACCCAGCCACTTTTTTATTTTGGATTTTGAGATGAAGTCTTGCTAAATTGTCTCTGGCCTCAAACTTGCTATCTTCCTGTGTCCACCTTCTGAGTAGCTAGGATTACAGGTGTGTGCCACAGCACCCAGTTTAAGCTAGATGATTTAAAGGAATTCTTCAGGACACAAATCAAGTAATAGAGATTTTGAACCACTGCTCTACCTGTCACTGGAGATGTTGCACAAAAAAGAGAAAGGATCATGGAATTTGGATCCAGATCCCATCCTGTTCAGTGTTGTGTACCCCAGGACAATGTTACTTAACATTCCTCAGCTTAGTTTTCCTATTGTATGAAATAAAAATAATAATGCTTACACTGAGAGTTTTGTGAGGTCTAAATATTGTAGATCAGCCACATAGAAGGATGCTGAGTACCAAGAGGCATATGAACTAGTGGAAGACTCTTCCTCCAGTGGATTAATGGCTTTGTCCTGGAGGGTTGAGATTACTGACATTCTGAATACAATGGAGTAACATGTCCTTTGTATACCTACATGTGTATGTGTTTATGTCTGTGTGTTAGAATTTGTGTCAAGAAGATGTTCTATGCTCTTGTAATGACTAACCATGTTCCTGACTTTGATTTCCTTCCTAAGTGATGCAGCACTATTTCTCTTCTTTCAGGGAATAAGACAAAGAGGATAAGTCAGAAAGACATTGTAAGTGTTGGAGCAAAGTTCTTGCCTCTAAGTTTACACTTCCTGCTATAGTTTGGATCTTAAGTGTCCAAAGACCCATGTGGTAAAGGCTTGGTCTGTAGCATGGTGTTATTGGGAGGTGGTAGAAACTTAAAAGAAGTAGGGCCTAGTGGCAGGTCTTAGACCATTGATGGTGAGCCCTTGCAGGGGACAGAGTGACCCTACCCCTTTACTCCTTCTCTCTCTTTTGCGTCCCCTCCCATTTTCACCTTTTCTCCACCACACACTCCCACCATGATGGGCTGCCGCACCACAGGCCTAAAAGCAATGGGCCCAATTGATCGTGGGCTGGGACCTGCAAAATTATGAGCCAAAATTAACCTTTTCTCTTCTTCTTCTTCTTCTTCTTCTTCTTCTTCTTCTTCTTCTTCTTCTTCTTTCTTCTTTTTTGTGTGTGTGTGGTACTGGGGGTTGAACCCAGGGCCTCAAGCTTGCATTCTTTGCAAGTGCTGGACCACTGAGCTGCACCCCAGCCCATTTTTTTCACTTTATTTGAGACAGGGTCTCACTAAATTATGTAGACTGCCTGTGGTCTTGAACTTGTGATCCTCCTGCCTCTGACTCCCCAGCTGCTGAGATTACAATCATGCGCCACTGCACCCGGCTATCTTTTCTCTTTATAAGCGGGTTATCTCAGATCTTATCATGGTAGAAAACTGGTTAACACACTGACCAAAGAAAAACTGCACTCACAGGTGGATAGAGAGATAAAGTAGGGAAAAGGAGAGAAAGGGAGAGGGGTTTTGTAGGAGATGGAGAGAGGAATATGTTTGATTTTGAGGGAGGATCTTAGGGTTAAACTTCAGGGCCTGGGGCATTCACCTGGAGAACATATGCTAAGAACTTTGCCTTTGCCCAACTTACTAAAAAATTCAAGTTTTTATGCTTGGTATATAAAGTTAAAATAACATCTTGAATTTCTCTGGGTATGGATTTGTTTTCTCTCCAAATGGTCTGAGTTGCTGAGAGAAGCTTAGATAGAAAGAAGGTCATGTGAGGTTCACAAGACCCTCTGGGAGGAGCCCACTTAATCAGACCAGCTACTGGGACTTAGTGAAAGGCCAGTGGAATGTCATCAGTGACATCACTGGGGAAGGGACCCTGCCTGGTTCCCAAGAACTGCCAGTTCCATTAGTAGCTGCAAACAATAGAGTACATTTTTGGGGATAGGAAGGCAGAAAAGGCTGGGAATCAAGATGTGTTACTCTTGGTCCAGGCTCTCCTGCTGTTTGTGGTATCATTTTTTTTTAAATTTGTGTGAAATTATTTGAGTATATTTTCTTATTTGTTTAAGAAGACTAATAATACCAATGCCTTAAAATCTCATATAAACTAACAAGTAATGGACATGAAAGAAGTTTTCAAAGATTCCAAAATGCTGCAATTCAAAGGTTAATTCGTTTCACATAATTCAGCCACCCTTAAATCCATCCCCACTTCATGCACAGCATAAGGAATTAGAACAATGATAGGCTTAGATGTCATTTCATTCAGGGCTCTAATTTTACACATAGGAAATTGGAGGAAAATGACAGAGGGAAAGGAACTGGTTCACAAAGTAATATGGCCTGATAGTGTCAAGGCTCAAAGAGAAACAAGCAGTGGATCTGACGACCCACAGGGGAGTTTCTTTCCTTGTCATATGTCTGTGTCTCTTATGGAGAAGGCACATAATTGATAATAGTTGAATTAAAATAAAACAACTGTTCACGCACTGTTGAAATTCAAAGAGTGAGCCAGGCGTGGTGGCACATGCCTGTAATCCCAGCTACTCGGGAGGCAGAGGCAGGAAGATCACAAGTTGGAGACCAGAAGCAGTCTGCATAATTTAGCGAGACCCTGTCTCAAAAAAGTAAAAAATAAAAAAATGGGCTGGGGGTGCAGCTCAGTGGCATATCACTTGCAAAACATGCAAGCTTGAGGCCCTGGGTTCAACCCCCAATACTGCAAAAAGAGAAAAAAAAAAAAAAAAAAGAAACTCAAAGAGTGTCAGGTGAGGATGTCAGGAAAACTCATTTTATTTATTTATTTATTTATTTATTTATTTATTTTCGGTACTGGGGTTGAACCCAGGGCCTTGTGCCTGCATGTTTTGCAAGTGCTGGACCACTGAGCTGGGCCCCCAGACCATTTTCTTTACTTTTTGAGACAGGGTCTTGCTAAATTATGCAGACTGCCTCTGGTCTCGAACTTGTGTTCCTCCTGCCTCTGCCTCCGGAGCTGCTGGGATTACAGGCGTGCGCCACCTCACCAGGTGTTTCTTTCCTCCTTTTTCATGTAAATTGGTTGGTTTGTTCAAGATCAGTTTTATTTCTTCCTTAGCTGTTTGGTTGCATTTATTGGTGAAGTCATCTGGACTTAAACAGTCTTGTCATTAAGAATTTAATTTCTGCTGGGCACAGTGGCACACATCTGTAATCCCAACGACTCGGGAGGCAGGGGCAGGAGGATCACAAATTTGAGACCAGCGCCTCTCTGTCAAATTTAGCAAGACCTTGTTTCAAAAAGTAAAAAAAAAAAAAAAAAAAAAAGACTGGGGGTGAAGCTCAGTGGCACAGCATTTGCAAAGCATGCAAGTGTGAGGCCTTGGGTTCAACCCCCAGTACTACAAAATGAAACAAAACAAAACATTAATTTCTTTAACATAGATAGAGCTCTCAATTTTTAATTTCTTCCTGCCCTGTTTTGCAAAATTATGCTCTGAAATATATATATATATGTCTATTTTCACTACTTTGTAGATTTTTTTGCTTATTATCTTTTTAAAGTTTAGAACACTTCGTTGTAAATAACGTTCCCTTCTATTTCTGATACTAGGAAGTTTATATTCTATTTTCTTCTTGATCATTTTTGGTAAAGATTTATTAACTTTTGGTTTATAGAGATATTTGTAATATTTATGTTTTCTATTTGATTTCAATTCTTGTATTTATTATTTATTCCATACATTCTAGTTTCTTTCAAGTTCTACTTGCCTAAAGCTGTTCTTATTTTATTTTCATTACTTAATGATATTTTCACTGAACAGCTTTTTCCTTTCAGCATTTCCAATTTATTATTCCATTGCCTTCTGGCTTTTGTTATTTCTGATTAGCTGGGAGGATTACTGACAAGGAACTGTAGGGGAGAATTGTGTGGATGTACATTCAACATGGCTTCAGAGTGTGGGATATGTGAATCCCATGAGAGTGTATCTCCATATGTACCTTTTCAGAAGAGAAGTCCTTGTAATCACATAGACAAATGGCCTGATCTAATTGTCAGCCAGCCTTCTCTCTTGGCTCTGCAGTTCTTATCCAGTGGGCTCCTAACTGTAGCTGTAGGGACTTGGTGGCTATGGTGGTGGTTATGTACAGGTTGACCAATGTAACCTGCTCTTATCAGGGCTGATTTGACTGCTGCCACTGCCCAACACTCAATCTTCTACATTATATCAATGCTGAGCATCCACCACGGCCTCATACTGAGGATTGTGAGCTGAGAAGTGGCAGGCTAGCCATTTAGTGGCTGTTCAATTCCTTGAGACACCTTCAATCATAGAAGGGGAAAAAAATTGTCATGAGTGGAATAGATAGATTGTGTGTGGAATGGTCTTCTCTCACACCATTAGCAGTACGACGCATGGCCTTGAACCACCATGGATTACAGCACCACACTACTTCTGACCAAACCTCTGAGGGACTGTCGGAGCATTTGTGCATGACAGGCTCTGCTGCTTATTCTCCATTTACCTGTCCAGATAGACCCATTGTCCATTCTTCTCTGCTTTGCTCTCATCCTGAGAAGGCTCACCCTGACAGACTGTTCCACTGGGACTCCTTCAGCCCCCAGGGCTCAGCTGGGTTTTTCCAAGTGATGGCACCACCAGAAGCCAGGAGAGCAGAAAGAGAAACATGTTGCTTCTGCCCCTTCCCTGGCCCCCATCTCTCAGTCCCTCTTGAAGGCTGCATTTCTCTGCATATGAGAGTAGCTCCCTGGCTAATGTGTTGAGAACAGACTTGAATGGGAAACGATACAGAGCAATACAGGAATGGGGTGACAAGTTCAGAGTCTTTTGTAGTAATCAGGGTAAGAGATGATGGTGGCACTTCTCTCATGTCTATGGTTCTATATGGGTTCTAGAAACATTTTTTCTCTTGGTCTTTTATATCCAGAAGTAATAATAACTTCTGGCTGTTGCTACTCCCAAGAAACTATCAATTTAGTCTGGGTCCCCTGCAAAATGACCTCTTCAATAATCTTTAGATTGTCTTACCTTATCTTTCTGGGACCCTGACTAACACTAAAACCTGAAAACAGAATTTGAGGGTAAATTGGGAGCATATTCCTAAAAGCTTGAGTGCCATGGTAGCTGATAGCTATGGTAAATATCTTTTCATATCAACTATGTGTTGGTTACTATACTAAGGTATGCTTTTATTGGGATTATCTGATTTAATATTTATAGTGCGTCTTTTGTGTGTGTGTGTGTGTGTGTGGTACTGGGGTTTGAACCCAGGGCCTCACACTTGTATCCTCTGCAAGTGCTGGACCACTGAACTGCACCCCAGCCCATTTATTTACATTTTGAGACAGGGTCTCGCTAAGTTATGCAGACTGCCTCTGATCTGGAATTTGTGATCCTCCTGCCTCTGCCTCCTAAAATGCTGGGATTACAGGCATGTGCCACCATGCCTGATTTATAGTGTATCTTATAGTTATTGTAGTTATTGTTGTTAAGTGCCAGTGAATAGGGTCTGACTCATAGCTACCCTGTGTACAGCAGTAGGGAAACACTCCCTGACATTGTGCCAAGCTGACCCTGCTTAGTTTCTGAGATCAGGTGAGATTGGTTGCTAGGGTGCTTTGGCTGCAGACATAGATGAGGATACTGAGCTAAATATGTTTGGGAACTAAATATGAGCAGATAGGGTTTCAGGTATGAGAGCATGTGGTAGTTGGTGAGTGGGATTTCTAGTGAAGTCATCTTGCCTTTCTCAATGTTTCCTCTGAAGAGAAATATGAGAGCCTAATCAGGTTTATTTTTTGTCTTAATTTGCTAAATAACAAGCAACAATAATAATGTAGAAAAAAGCAAGGAATTGAGTGTAATGCTTCCAATTCTCAGTTTTTACAGTCTACCTGAAATTTTAAGTTGTAATCAAAATATCATTCATAGTGCTGTATACTTCTACTCATCATAATATGTAGTCTCTTAGGAGGAGTGAATATCAGAATGAGAATTTTAGGTCGTTCCTGGTCTTTCCAGATTGGAATATCTAGATATAATGCCATATCATTAATTTCTTTTTCTTTACATAGCCTGGAAAAACTAACCATGTATATGTATATGTGTTTATGTGTTTGTAGATATGGAAAGAGGAAGAAAGAACAGGCTATGGAGGTTAATTCTACTCAGTGTTGGCACACGGGATTTATTATGTGGCCCCCAATGTGGCTAAGTCTTCCATTTAGGCTTTCAATAAATATTTATGCTCTCCCATGTTCCAGGAATTCTGATTCCTAGGTCTATAAGTTAATTAAATCTCAGACCCTCCAGGTGCTTACATTGGAGTGGGATCCCTTGTGTAGTTGTATATGGAACACAGAGCTTGAAAATTCACTATTATACACATGCATTCTTTCTTTGGTACCCAAACAATGAGATAATCCTCATGTAAATGTTTTTTAGAGCTTTCATTTAGAAGTAATTTTTCCATATAACATTCCTGTATGTGGAGATCTTAGTTTTATGAGGAATGTAAATTTTTCTCATGTAGATTTTCTTTATAAATTTGAAATCATTGATGAAGTGGCAATGTTGGGAGATTCAGTGTGTGGCAAGAAGATATACACAATGTCTCTAGAAGTTGCCTAAATCAATATGAACAAGATGTTTAATGTCATAGCTTTCAAAATTTAGATCCATAAAAGTACTATGATTATTTCTAGGACCAAGAAGCACTGATTTTTATTTCACTGTAGTATTATGGATTGAGCCATTGGCAGTGGAAATTATACCATTCTTTTGGCAAGATAAAACAAAGTCTGGTTCTATTTCATTCTGAAGTTTGGTTGTCTATGGATCTGGAGAAGATTTAACTTAATTGGTGAGAGTCAGGGGACAATGAGTTTTAGTTACAGTTCTGATACCTAATTAGACATCAATCACCTTCACACAAAATCAAAGGAAATTCATCTTCACCAATTGATGGCATCAGATATGGGCCATCATAGTTTAATCTATGTGGCTATCAGAAGACACTGGCAGAGGAGGTTTGAAGACCTGGCTTCTCCAATCACCTCTCCCAGGGGAGAAATTCAAGGTTCTTTATCCAATGACTTTATCTACATGATTTCCAAAGCATTTGTGCACTGAAACTTGGAAGCATAATAGAGTAATACCTACTAAATCTACAGACAACTTACTCAGCTTAAACAGTTTTATTGAAATATAATTCATTCATCATATAAATCTCTTATTTAAATTATACAATCCAATGATTCTTTTTTCCAAATTTTTTTCCTGTTATTAATAAATGCTGGTGGAATACAGAGTAATCAGGCTTTTTCTGATTACTTTCCCATTACTATTTTTCCATTACTATTACTTTTCTGATTACTATTACATCTCTTTTGGTTATACATTCATAAATTTACATAATTTATGGAACTGTTTGATTAATTTGTAGTAAAAATTGTATTCTATTATGGGTTGTTGTTGTTGTTATTAGGTGCCATCGAGTCATGTCTGACTCATAGTGACCCTTGTAGGGTTTTCAATAGCTGATTGTTTCGGGATTGCCTCTGGAGTCGATTGCCATGTCCTTCTCCCATTTTTGTGGTGCTGGGAATAGAACTCAGGACCTCAGAGACGGAAGAGCAGTGCTCCACCAACTGAGCGCAATCCCAGCCCTATTATGGGTTATATTCCTCTATTTTCCTCATGTATTGGTATAGTTGCATCATATAATTTGAGATTATCCTCTCTCCCTTTATCTCTCTGCATTATTTCCCCTCCTCATCCCCCCTTCCACAACCTTTGCTCTCCCACTAGTCCTCTCTTCCTTCTTTCTCCTCTGCTTTTTTTCCCTTCTTAGATAATCCTGATTATTCATTTTTATATATCTACATATGTATAGTTTTTTTTTCCCTTTAAGTTAGCTCTAGCTCCAAGATATGAGTGAGAATATGATATTTCTATAGCTGGGCCTGGGTTCATTTGTTTCCTCCAGTTCCATTCATTTTGCTGCAAATGACAATTCATTCTTTTTCATAGTTGAGTAATATGCCATTGTGAATATATACCACATTTTTTAAAAAATCCACTCCTCAGTTGATGGACATCTTGGTTGGTTCCATACTCTTACATTTTGAAGAGTGCTGCATTAAATACGGAAATGCAGGTGTCCCTGTGGTATGATAACTCATCATCCTTTGGGTGTATTCTCAGTGGTGGTACAGCTGGGTCTTATGGCAATTCTATTCTCAGTTTTCTAGGGTACCTCCATATTGATTTCCAAAGTGGTTGAACTAATTTACAGTCCCATTAACAGTGTAAAAGTTTTCCTTTTTCTCTGCTTCCTTGCCAGTATTTGTTATTATTTCTTTTGCTGATCTTGGCCACTCTTACTGCAGTGAGATGGAATCTTAGTGTTGTTTTGATTTGCATTTCCCTAATGGCTAGAGATATTGAGAATCTTTTCATGTGTTTCTTGGCCCTTTGAACTTTTCTTTGAGAACTGTCTGTACATTTCCATTGCCCACTTATGTATTATGTTATATGTTGTGTTGGTATTTGCTTTCTTAAGTTCTTTGTATATTCTTGAAATTGGTCCTCTGTTAGATGTGTACGATACAAAGATTCTCTCCCATTCTGTGGGCTGTCCCTTAGCTCTGTTGACTGTTTCCTTTGCTGTACAGAAGGTTTTTAATTTCATATAATCTCATTTGTTAATTCTTGGTGCCATTACCTGATTGCAGTTTTATTAAAGAAATACTCTCATAAGCCTAAATGGTGGAGCATGTTTCCTATCTTTTCTTCTAGTAGTTTTGAGGTTTCTGTTTTTGTATTTATCCATTGTGAGTTGACTCATGCAAATGAAGAGATACGGGCCTATTTTCAGTTTAGTGAAAATGGATATCCAATTTTCCCAGCACCATTTGTTGAAGAGGCTATCTTTCTCCATTGAATGTCCTTAGCGCCTTTGTAAAAAATTAAGTGACTATACCTGCATGGGTGTATCTCTGGGTCTGCAATTCTGTTCCATTCGTCCTCAAGCCTATTTTTGTGCCAGTACAAAACTGTTTTTGCCAGGATAGCCCTGTAGTATAGTCTGAAGTCAAGTATAGTGATCCCTTCTGTGGTATATTTGTAGCTTAAGATTGTTTTGGCTATGCATGGTCTTTTGCTTCCATATGAATTTTAGTACTTTTTTCTATTTCTGCAAAGTCTGTCATTAGAATTTTAATAGGAATTGCATTAAATCTGTAAACAGATTTTGGTAATATGGCCATCTTTACAATATTGATTCTCCTGATCCATAAGCAAGGGAGGTCCTTTCATTTTCTAATATCCTCTGCAATTCCCTTCCTTAATGTTTTGAAGTTTTCCTTGTAGAGATCTTCAAGGTCTTTGGTTAGACTGATACCTAAACACTTAATTTTTTGTGGGCTGTTGTAAATGGGATTGTTGCCTTACTTTCCTTCTCTTCCTGTTCACTATTGGTGTAAAGGAAGGCTACTGATTTTTGAGTGTTAATTTTGTATACTGCCACTTTGCTGAGAGAGTTAATTAGCTCTAAGAGATTCCTCTTAGATTCTTAGAGATTCCTCTGAGAGAGGAATTTTTGGGGTCCTTTAGGAAAAGAATCAGGTTGTCCACAAATAAGAATAATTTGACCTGTCCTTTGCCTATCTGTATTAACTTGATTTCTTTCTTTTATCTGATTGCTCTGGCTAGCACATTGATCACAATATTGAATAAGAGGGGAGAGAGTGGACATCTTTGTCTTGTTCCTGATCTTAGAATAGTTTCAATTTCTCCCCATTTAATATGATATTGGCTGTGAGTTTTTCATAGATGGCCTTTGTGATATTGAGTTACTTCCCAGTTATGCCCCCTTTCTCCAGGACTTTTATCATGAAAAGATGTTGCATTTTGTCAAAGGCCTTCTCAGTATCAATAGAGATGATCATGTGATTATTTTCTGCACATCTCTTGATATAATGAATTACATTGATTGATTTTTATATATTGAACCAGCCTTGCATCTGTGGAATTAAGCCCAATTGATCATGTTGTATGATCTTTTTTATGTGTTGTTGAGTTCAGATTGCCAGAATTTTACTGAGGATTTTTGCACTAATGTTCATCAGGGAAATTGGTCTATAGTTTTCTTTCTTTGAAATATCCTTGCTGGTTTTGGTATCAGGGTGATACTGGCTTCATGGAATGGGTTTGGAAGTGTCTCTTCTTCTTCTATTTTATGAAAAGTATGAACAAAATAGGTAATAATTCTTCTTTGAAGACTTGATAGAATTCTGCTGTGAACCCCTGTTACCTGGACTTTTCTTTGTTAGGAGATTTTTTATTACCGTCTCTATTTCAGTGGACATAATGGATGTGTTTGGGGCTGGGATTTAACTCAGTTGGTAGTGCATTACTCTGCAGTCTCTGAGGTCCTGAGTTCGATTCCCAGCCCCACAAAAATTGGAGAAGGACATGTCAATCCACTCCCAAGGCAATCCTGAAAAACAATCAGCCATTGAAAACCCTATAAGGGTCGCTATGAGTCAGACACAACTTGAAAGCACCTAAGAACAACAACAAAAATGGGTCTGTTTAAATTTTTTGTGTCCTCTGGGCTTAATTTTGGTAATTCATTTTCTGGGATTACAATTTTTCGAAGTATTCCCTGATGATCTTCTAGATTTCATTGGTATTAGTGGTTACAATCCCATTCTTTTCTCTAAATGTTTTTTAAATATTTGTGCCTTTTCTTTCTTTCTCTTGGTTGGATTGGCTAAGGAAGAGTCTATTTTATTAACCTTTTTTGAAGAACCAGCTCTTAATCTCATTAATTCTTTGAATTGTCTTTTTAGTTTAAATGAGATATCTCTGACTTGATCTTGATCATTTTTGACTGAGTATTCCTTTGGGGACTGGCTTTTTTTTTGGCCGTCTAGTGCCTTAAGATGTGTCATTAAGTTATTTAATTGCACCTTCCCTAACTTATTAATGAAGGCACTCATAGCTATGAACTTCCCTCTTAGTACTGCCTCTGCTGTATCCAATAAATTTTGGTAGTATGTATTTTCATTTTGGTTTGAATGCAGAACTTTTCAATTTCTTCTCTGATTTCTTAGATGACTCATTCAATGCTCAGTAGTGCATTATTTAGTCTCCATGAATTTGTAACATTTCTGAAATTTTCTTGCTTTTGAGTTCTAGTTTTATTCCATTGTGAACTGATAAAGTACAGGGGATAATTTCTATTTTTTTATATTTGTTGAGACCATTTTTATGAACTAAAATGCAGTCTATCTTAGAAAAGCTTCCAGGTGATGTTGAGAAGAATGTGTATTTTGCCTCCAATGGATGGAATATTCTGTAGACATCTGTAAGTTCTACTTGGTCTATGGTGCTATTTAAGTCCATCATTTATCTGTTGATTTTTTGCATTGATGACCTGTACCTTGATGAAATTGTGGTATTGAAATCTCCCATAATTATTAAGCCTGGCCAAATGTGTTCCTTCATCTCCAATAAAACTTGTTTTATGAAGCCAGGTTCACCTGTATTTGCTGAATAAATATTAAGTATCTCAATGGGTTCCTGGTTGACTGCTCTTTTTACTAATATGTAGTATCCTTTTTGTGCCATCTGATTAGTTTGAGATTGAAGCCTAGGTTGTCAAAAATTAGTATCACTACTCCAGCATTTTATTTTTTTGTTTCCCACATGCATTGTATATTGTTTTGTGGCCTTTAATTTTCTGCCTTTATGGTCCTTATGGATGAGGTAGGTCTCCTGCATGCCACATATCAAGGGTTTAATGTTTTAAATCCAATTGGCCAGTTTATGCCTTTTGCATGGTGAATTAAGACAATTTACATTGAGGATAAATATTGAGAGGAACTTATTCTTCTGCACTAATTTGTTGTTTGTTTCTATTTTTTGACTCACATTTAACTTTCTGTTTTCTTAAATTCCCCTCATGTATTATTATTCCTCCCTTTGGTTTTGTATTTGGGGTTGTCTTACCTCTCCTACTGGAAGTGTTTCATTGACAATCTTCTGTGGTACTGGCTTAGTGGTCACACAATGTTTAAAGAAGTCAATATCATGGAATATCTTCAATTGTCCATCTATTTTGAAAGATAGCTTCACTGGGTAATGTAATTTTGGCTGGCACTTCTTTTTCTTCTTTTTTTCAGGGCTTTGATGATGTCTGACCAAGCTTTCCTTGACTTTAACATTGTTGTTGAGAAATCAGGTGTTATTCTAATAGGTCTTCCCTTGTAAATGGTTTGGTATTTTTCTTTTGTAGCTTTTAGAATACCTTCTTTGTTCTCTAGATTTAGCATTCTCATTATAATGTGTCATGGAGGGGATCTGTTTTAATCTACTCTATTTGGAGTTCTGGATGCTTCAGTTGTATAGGTATCTGTATCTTCCCTTTTTTGGGATATTTTCATCTATTATTTTGTTGAATAGATTTCTTAACCCCTAGGGGAATTTTCAGCTTTTTCATGTACCCCATTTTGTAGGTTGTGCCTCTTTATTTATTTGCATTTGTAGGTTGTGCCTCTTTATTATCAAAGTCCTCTTGAAAATCTTGATCATACTGCTCTATCTTTTTTTCTTTCTTGGCATCTGAGTGAATAAGATCCTCAATTTTGTCTTCAGTATGAGATATCCTGTTTTTGGCTTCACCTAATCTGGATACTGCTATTTTTACTGTGATATTCAATTGATTGGGGCTGGGATGTAGCTCAGTTGGTAGAGCTCTGCACTGCAGTCTCTGAGGTTCCGAGTTTGATTCCCAGCACCACAAAATGGGAGAAGGGCCTGGCAATCCACTCCCAAGGCAATCCCAAAACAGTCAGCCATTGAAAACCCTGTGAGGGTCGCTATGAGTCGGATACCGACTCGACGGCACCTAACAACAACAACATTGAATTGACTGAGTTTGCTTTTCATCTCCAGAATTTCTGTTTGATTCTTCTTCAGAATCTCAATTTATTTGCTGTATATTTTCTCTAAGTTGGATACCCTTTTTCCCAGTGAATCAATTGCTTTCATAGTGATGTCTTTGAGGTTTTTTAGCATATTTATAAGCAGGGTTCTAAATTCTTTATCTAGCATCACTAAGTATCCAGATTCTTTGAAATTATCCACTGGGGGGCTTTTGGTCTACGGGGTCTTCCCATCCAGGTTGATCTTTTATGTTTTGTGTGTTTTCCTGTTGGGCTTGCCCATTGCTTGGGCAAGGTGCAGGGTCTCCTTCCCATGAATCTGGGTAATGATGGGTTGCTGACGCTTCTCTCCCCCTCTGGAGCGTGCAGCCTCAGTGTCCAGTGCTTAGCTTATCCTGCAATCTCTCTTTTCAGCACTGAGCCCTCTGTTTCCCCTTGTTCCCTGTGTTCCTCACCCCTAAATGTACTACAACTTAAACCATATCTCTAACACTCCTTTGACCTGTGGTACCACCTCTCTATGTCACAAGCACTCCTAGGCCCCAAATGCACCTCAGTCTGAACAAGCTATATTAAGTTCAGGGTTTTAGCAGCACCAGCTGCTCCTGTCCACTCCCTTACTCTCCACTACTCAGTCTTTATTCCTCAGGCTTTTAATTCCAGTGGTGCCCGAGGCCAGGGTGGTGACCATCTCTCCCCCATAAAAAAGCTACACAATCTCCAGGTCTGAGACCCTGCAGTGGGGCCATGTAGCCCAGCTTCCTCCCAGGAGAATCCTATGGACCTCTGTTTTTGTTTCTTACAGTATCTCTTGTTAGCCGCACACACCCTTGGAGGGCCCTGCAATCTCTTATGAGCTGCCCACTATCTTGGAGGTCTCCACAGTACCCCCTGTCAGCCATGCACCACCTCAGAGGGCTCTGCCATACCTCTCTTCAGTGTGCATTCTTCTGGAGGCCTTTACCATGCCCCTTGCCAGCCATGAAACATCTCCTAGGGCTCTGCCATACTGCTCTTCAGTAGTGCATGTTTCCGGAGGGCTTGGCCCTATCTCCCATCAGCTGCATCCCAGAGGGTTCCACTGTACCTCTCTTCAGCAGTATGCCATGCTCCTTGTCAGCCCCATACCATTCTGGAGGGCTCTGCCTTACCTCACTTCAGTTATGTGCTGTCTTGGAGCACTCTACCATTCCTTTTATGAGCCACACACCATCTGACAGAATCCAATGATTCTTAGTATATTCCTAAAGTCATACAGCCAATGTTGCAATCAATTATAGAACATTTTTACCACATAGAAACTCCATACCTATTAGTAATTGTTTCCCATTTCTCTTCTGCCCCCCATCTCCACTTCCCACTCTCATCTCTAGTCCCAGATATTTGCTTATTTACCTTCGCTCTCTATATTTGCCTATTGCCAACTTCTACCAGAGAAATTGAGTCAATCTGGTCCTGAGGTACCTTTTCTTGATTTATCATGAAATGAAGCCCCTGGTGCTCACACTTCCTGGTGCCAGATTTTGTTGACTCTTCATCAGGATATGATGCTAGGTAGTGTTTTGTTCTCCTGCCCTTAATATTCTGTGTGAATCAAAGCCTTTTATGGAAAGAGAGTGAAGGTTTTCCCAGGATGCAGGTTACTAGGCATTGCTCTGCCAAATACTACCCAAGGTTGTGGATATGCCCTTAGGCATGGCTTTTCTTAAGACCTCACAGTGTTTGCAATGGTCTTGGTTGGGAAAATGACATTACTTAGCCATAACCAGCTTCTTGCCAAGACCTTCCATAAAATGCACGATAAAGCTGCCTTGTAAAGATGAAGCATGTTTATTTGTTTTTTCTTATTTGTGGAGTAGTTATTAAAGATTTGAGTTTTCCAGAAAGATAGGAAGCAAGGTGGTGGTGGTTTATTGGCTGCACTGAATTGAGAAGGTGGGGACAACTAGTGGATACAGAGATTAAAATTTTGTGAATGGTTTCAGATAATTTGTGGCACTGCAGAAGGGAATAGGAGACAGGTGAGAAATTGATGTGACATATGTTTTTATTCATTGCAGTTCTACAATCCATCACTGGGGGGGCCTGGAGAGAGAAAAAGGCTAAAGGATGAATCACGGCAATGGATTATCAATTGGCCTGTTTGGTGCCATCATGTTGGTGTCTGACTCATAGCAATCCTACGTACAATAGGTGAAACACTACTGTCAGTGCTTCTCTGCTACTCATAGGGTTTACAATGGCTGATTTTCTTGGGGGAGTGGGTTGCTGGGTCCTTTTCCTAAGCCTACAGCACCTGGTGTTCCCAGGCGGTCTCCCATCCAAGTACTAACCAGGCCTGACCCTGCTTAGCTTCCAAGATCTGATGGGATTGGATGCCACAGTGGTATGGCTGCAGGCTTAGTAATATCAACTGACTTTGCATGGAGTAGGCTATTTAGGTGCTATAGAGAATCATGGCCTTTTTTCAGTCACACCTCACCAGTGAAATAGACTCTTTATATATACATACCCCTATATGGTGTTTTATTTGCAGCCATACCACTATAGGATCTGATCCCATCAGATCCTGGAAGCTAAGCAGAGTTGGACCTGGTTAGTAATTGAATGGGAGAGTGCCTGGGAACACCAGGTGCTGTAATCTTGGGAGAAGGACCCTGCAACTCACTCCCTTCAAACAATCAGCCATTGAAAACTCTATGAATAGGAGAGAAGGATGACAATAATGTTTCATCTGTTGTATATAGGATCAGTGTGAGTGGGACATAGACTCGATGGCAACTAACAACAGCAACAATATGATGTTTATATAATATATATATGTGTGTGTGTGTGTGTGTGTACAGACAGTGTCAGAAAGCATACACATTTACTGTATTAAAATTATAACATTCAATATATACCAATAGCATAAGATGAATACCAGTCACATTTGACATTTGTAATTATAAGAGATCATGCCAAACATTGCTACTGTAATTCAATTCAACTTTAAAAAGTAATAGAGATAGCATCTTGTAAAATGTGTACACATTTTTTGGCATCATCGTGTGTGTGTGTGTGTGTGTGTGTGTGTGTGTGTGTGTGTATGTGTATCCTTTCCTCATTTTTCCAAGCTAATCTATGCTGTGCACTAAACACATAGAGAAGGATCTTGGCTCAGACTTTTTCAGTATGGATCACTCTGTAATCACTCCCCTGTGAATTGTTATTCATTTTTACCACCTGTCAAAAACCATCAGTCATGTCCACACCCACTCTCTTGTGATCCAGCTATACCTAATGGTACCTATCCCCCATTCTGTCCCCAGTTTTGGTTTGATCTATTTTCGTGGAGGCATTTCATAATAGTTGCCTTTGTCACACGGGACAACAGGGGGTCCAATTGCTCCGATCATAGCACAGAGGATAAGAAAGAATGGCAAGTGGTGCTTCTGCTTGTTGTGTATGGTTTTCCAGTAGATTCAAAATTTTGTAGTGGTTCATTGATTCTCTTACAGAATCCTCTAAATATTTTTGGGCCCATTCTTCCTGATCTGTGTTCATTGATGCTGCGATGAAACCACCACCTTCTCTTTCCATCCATCTGTCCCACTATAGACTCATAAATGATACACCTTCAGAATGCAGATAGCCAAGACTTGCTTGTGCTAGGTGTCTGGTCTCTGTCTCTGTCTCAGTCTCCCTCTCATTGTCTCACACACATACAGAGGAAGTGTGCATGTGTGTGTGTGCGTGTGTGTTTGTGTGTGTGTGTGTGTGTGTGTGTGTGTGTATTTTAAGTAGTTTACTCTCCAGCTCAGCTGAGGCCACAGTTGAAGGAAAGGACTTTTGGAGGAAGGGGAGGTCAAGCACTGATTCTTGAAGCGTTGTGGTCTCACAGGCAAGCCGGATGTATCTTCTGGGCACCTATGCACAACTCATGTATGGATGTCATCAACTGGCACTCTGAGAGTGCCCACCCATATGTGCCCAATGAGAAAGTATGTCACCTTGAGGGGAGATTTTTCTCTGAATAAGTGAGTTCCCTTGAGCCTGCCTCATTAATTGTTTCAACAGGGTACCAATGAGCCCTTTACATCCTCAGGGGGATACTCACCAGGCTGACCTGAGTGGCAGCAAATCCCAGGAAAGCATGGCTGAAGCAGGCTGAGGCAGCAGGTCAGTGCACTCTCTAAAGACAATGCTAAAGGCTAGGTTATGTTAACATCAGGATGCCTGAGCTTCTTTGTTTTCCTGTCATGGTTCTTTGTTAACCCACCTGGGAGAGTAAGAAGGGATTAGTAGACATTAGTGCACTTCAGATGACACAGGTGTGAATGCTGACTCTTTTCTACTTTCTTTCCTGACCTCCTGTCATCTTGTTGGGGACGTTACCTGGGAAGACTCAGGAAGGTGAAGTGGAAAGACTTCTTGTAATACTCTCTTCATTTTTTTTTCTTTATGGTACTGTGGGGTTGAACTCAGGGCTTAGTACATGCTAGGCAAGTGCTCCACCACTGAGTTACACCTTCAGCCCTTTTATTACTTTCAATTTTGAAACTGGTTCTCACTAAATTGCTCAAGTTGCCTCTGGCCTGGAAGTCATGATCCTCCTGCCTCTGCCTCCTGAGTCACTGGGATTATAGGTATGTGGCACCCAGCTTGGACATATGTTTTTAATTCTCTTTGTTATACACTTACAAGTAGAACTTCTGGACTCAAATGGTAAGTCTATGTTTACCATTTTAAGAAACTGACCAACTCTTCTCTAAAATGGGATTACGGGAATGCATCATAGCACTGGCCAATAGTCTGTTTCTCAGAAGAATCTTTATGCCTATGTCATGGGTAAGATCCTAGAATGGTTGACCCACTCATGGTTCAGTTATTCCTTCATTTTTGAATGGACACTGCCTGGAAGACAGTCGAGATTTAGGAAAATGGCTTCTACCTTACCAGCCAGTTTCCACTTTGAACCAAGCTGTACTTAGGAGAAGCACCATCATTTTCTGTCCCCTATCCAAGCATTTTTGGGGGCAGGAATGAGGCTCATTTCTGATGTGGCCCAGCCCACTCTGCAGCAGATGCACTGGATGGAAGGTAATCAGCAGCAAAGACTGTGGCTGTGTCCACTCCACGGCATACATGCAGGGGATGCTCTGGGGCTCACAGATGGGTCGTGGCCCAATCCTTCCCAGATAGGAGTCCTGGGAAGGCGCCCACTCTCCTCCCTCAGAATGCGGCATTAGGATGTGGAAACCTCTGAATCCAGATTGTTGATCTTCTCAGGCTGGTGGTGTATGTGGCACCCTCACACCTCTGTGTGTATGAGCCTGGAGGCTGAGTACATTGACTTGTATTCATTAAGGACCTGCTCTGTCCACAGAGCAGCATGTGAAATGCTGTGGGGAGCACATAGGTGGGAGGTACAAGCCTCAAATGGATCAGTCTTGAAAAGGAACAAGTGAGAGACCATGCAGGTGTCCCCTGAGTCTGTGCCAATAGAAGGGATGGATCAATACAGACAGAAGTGATCAGGGAAGACTTCAGGGGAAACTGAGTCTAGGGATGGCTAAGATATGAAGCAGGAGAGAGGAGCCTTGACCTCTTATGTGGACAGTTGGTGAGGGGACATATTGGGGCTGTGGTTCTCCCTGGGATGAGCACTGGCCCCTGGAGATTGCAGATGAGGGTTCCCCTGAAGGCTGTCTTCCCTGCAGTGGCAGAAGAATGGTTTCCCAAGCAGCCCATGTGCCCTCCAGTGGCTGCTTCAGCCGTGTGGGCTTAGACAATCTTGAGGATCATGGCTCAGGGCCTGCCCTGATCTGCTCACCTTGAATGGACACTTAGGGTTTTCCTGGAAAATTTCAGCGACAAAAGGGAATTTCTTGTTGGGAATAGGAGTATATTTTTAGAATGGAAGATATTAAAAAAGTAAGACAACTACTGCAAGATTTTGAAATTTGACAGAGGCCGGCAACGTTCTCCATCCCCATCATGAAATGTTGCCCAATTTCTTGGACCTTTAAATACCACAGATAAGCTTCAGTTTCTGGCTGGCGGGGAAGGGGCTTGTGCAGAGATCTGCAGAGGCTCAAAGTGACACCTATGCAGGGGCTGCCAGGGGTTGTGGAGTTTCAAGCCCAGCTTCCCTTTCCTCCTAATTAGATGGATGCTAACTGTAGGATTTGGCTTTAGAAAACTCAGTTTTAAAGTCTAACTTCAAATATCTTACTTGCTGTGTGAGCTTATGTAAGTGAGTTAACCTCTCTGGGATTTTGTTCCTTTCTTTATAAAATCAGGATAAATATCATCTAGACTCCTAGAGAGATTGCAAGACTTGCAGTTCGTTTTGTTTTCCCATATTGTGGGCCAAGCACAATGAGAAAGACCAAGAGTGGAACTTGCAGTCTAATAAGAAGATAGACAATCAAAGCAGTAATTCAAATACAAAGTGAAGAATGTGAGGCAGTGTTAAAAGTGGTTTAAAAAATGCACATGTTCACAGCATGGCACATTCACTATGGGCAGAGAGAAAGGTGTGGTGGAGGTGGAAGTAATGAATCAGGAAAAGATTAGAAGAAGAGATGTGTGATCTGAAGATGGAAGACAAGGAATCTGGCTGGGGAACCATGAAGGGGAGACATGACAATTTATGCGGAAGTTCTGTGATTGCCTTATTTCATTAGCATAATGTCCTTCATGCTCATTCATGGTGCAAATGTTAGGGTTTCCTTCTTTTTTATGACAAAATAATATTTTAGTGGATATACATGCAGCATTTCTTTACCTACTCATCTTTTCTTGGACTCAGAAGGTGAGTGTAAAATGGTGGTTTCCAGGAGGCAAGGGAAATGGGGAAGTGTTGGTCAAACAGTACAGTGTTTCACACAGAAGAGAAACAAGTTCTGGGAATCTAATGTGTAGCATGATGGTTCTAAGTCAATTAACAATACCATATTATTTACTTGAAATTTCAAGAGATCATATCTTAACTGTCCTCATATTCCCCCATAGACCCTCACAAATCACAACTGTGTGGTGAAGGAGTCTTGATTAATTTCATTGTGACAATCATTATGGAATGTATCTGTATATCAACCCATCCTGTTGTACACCATAAGTAGATACAATTTTGATTTGTCAGTTATACATCAATAAATCTGGACAAAAGTGGGAAGTTTCTGTCTGAGCAAAAGCACAGCAGCAGGGAGGCCAGGGGGCCTGAATGAAGGCTGGGATGTGGTGCATTCAGGCAGCAGGGCAGGCAGGCGGGATCCGCCTCTGGAAGTCAGGCATCAGCCTTTGGATGGACAAGTTTCTTCTTGGAGACACCTCACCTGCCAAGCTTTTCTGAAATCATACTGTTCTCCTGTCCTCAGCCTTCTTTAATCACATTTTGTTTTCCTTTCTTCAGAACTGTTCTCACTATCTGAAATTACATTATTTGTCTGCTTTTAAATTTAAATTTTAACTTAAATATCATATTCATTAATGTTCCCTGTGCAGCTGGCATAGACACAATACATACCTGTTCAGTGGATGAATAAACAAGAAAGGATTTATACCCACATGAGAATGGTATCAGCAGCCATCTGCATTATAGACTGCCTAAGAGGTGCTCTGCAGCCCTACCACTGTGGCCTCCAATCCTGTTGGATCTCAGAAGCTAGGCAGGGTTGGACCTGGTTAGTACTTGGATGGGAGACTGCCTGGGAACACCAGGTGCTGTAAGCTTGGGAGAAGGACCCAGCAACCTGCTCCCAAAAAACAATAAGCCATTGAAAACCCTATGAACAGCAGAGAAGCACTGAAAATAGTGTTTCGTGTGTTGTACATAGCGTCTCTATGAGTCAGACACTGACTTGATGGCACCTAACAAAAACAACAAGAAGTACCCTAAGAGATGTGGTCACCTATGTCTACCTTGACAATAAAGGAAGAAATCATTTGGTCCTTTGCTGCTAAGCCCTCTGAGGCTGGAAAACTCAGCATGTGCCCCATGTCTTTGGGAATGATTGAAGAATTTCTATGCCTCTTTTGGGTTCTGCAATGAAGAAGGGCACAAAGACATAATAGTCAACTCTTGGAACCCAGGAAACAGCAAAAATGCTGGGTACTGTGGCTCACGCCTGTAATCCCAACTACTCGGGGGGTTGAAGTAGGAGAATCATGAGTCCAAGGCCAGAGGCAGCTTGTGCATATTAGCAAGATCTTGTCTCAAAAAACAATGTACATGTTGTATCTATGTTCTTGTTACAGACCCAGAAGCCCTTTATTGACTTGGTAGTAAGATAGATGTCAGCTTTGAGCGCCTGTTTTGCTTGTTCTAACATGACATCCCTCCATTGTTCTGCCACACTGTAAAATACAACAATGTGTTGTGTTCATGTGGCTTCATCAGAAGCATTCCAATTAAGCTCATGGCTGCATTCATCTGTAGTATTGCTACTATTGTCTTTTAAGTTTCATGAAAGACTCAGGAGACTCTGCAAATTCTCCAACTCCTCCTAGATTGCCAAATGGCAATGGAATAAGAGAGGAGACATTTAGCCTGTTTACTACTCCAAGGAAGGTGGTCATGCACACTTTTGGTGACAACTCTATCCGATTCCAGCCACACTTGCCTTCAGTAACAACCATATTCCTATAAAACCTAGGAACTAAATCTTAGTTTTTCCATTGACTTTTATTCAAATGCTAGAGACACATTATCTGTGGCTCTTATGGTGCTTACAGGTAGCTATTTGAGCCTAGTGCTGATTTTCTCCTACCTTTCCTATGGCCAAGGAGCTAGGACTGTGGACTAGTCCCAGCAAAAGAGAGTGTAATGAAGAGATTGCATTCAGAGAAGAAGAAAGGTTAGGGAAACCAACCAGGGCTGGGCACCCAGGGACTAGCAACCAGGGGAAGCCACTCAGCCTGGGTAGCAAGGCAAAAGAATGGTGGTGCTACTGGGCCCTGGTATGGACTGGAATTGTAGAAGCTGATTTACAACACAGGAACTATGTCTGATAGAGAAAGCAGCCAGACCCAGACCCAGAACTAAGAAAACGTGAGGATGTGAATCCAACAGGAGGCAATATATACTGTCCAAACTCTCTTTCTCCCTCTGCTCCTTGTTTACCTTCTAGTCCCTTGCATTGACTGAAATAAAATGGAAGCTCTAGGAGCAGAGAGAAGGACAGAGGATTGCAGGACCTGTGGTAAACAAAGGATAACCAGCATAGACCATAAACAGATATACCCAGAAGATCCTGCAATAGAGCCTGGCAGTGAGTGCCTCTGAAGAGCTAAGAGCTCGAGATATTCAAATAAACAGGTTTATTCATTCATGAAACAGGTAGCAAATGCCTTCTGTTGTTAAGACCTGTATTTGATGCGGGTGGATTTTATTTTGGGTTTCCCTTAAGTGATATAGTTCTCTACAGAGCTACCCTGGATAATTTACAAAGATGATGGGGAATCTTCTGGGATTGCTTTAAAAAGTTCTGGCCCCAGCCTTGAGGATTTCTTTAACGTCTCTTGGTATTTGTGTCCTTTGGCCAGTACTGAGCATTGTTCTGTTAAGTGACCAAAGTCTTTTCTCACTCAATGGACCTCGAGTACTGGTTATGTTTGAACTTAATTGGTCCAGTCTTTGGTCATCTGTAGAGACCTGAAGAAACAGAACCTCAATTTTCTGCCTGGGGAACTGTAAGCAATGCCAGTTATACCAAAGGAGGGGGGTGGATAGATGGGAAAAGGCCAGGCTGGGATGATTTTAAGCCCATTTGTAGCTTGGGCAGACCTGCCTGACCAATTCCAAAGTACCTACAGAGAATTTGAAAGATTTCTTGTGTTATAAGGTGAACTTTGGGTTTCTGTCATTTTATGTGAAATAATGTTGATGTAACTTGTAGGTATTTTACACTGGCTGCCTAACATCATTTAATTGCTATGTGAGAGTTTCTTTAGAATTTGATGAGGGTATGTTCACATTGTAGAAAGGTTAGTAGATAGAATAATTGGGAAAAGTTAAGCCAGAAGAGACATAGGGATCATTTAGACCACCAGTTCACAGATGGAGAAAATAAGGGTCCTAGAGGGCTGAGAATTTGTACACAGCCCCCTAATAAGGATGACAACAGAGGCATGAACACATGGGAGAGAGGAGAGTGCTTGCTAAGAAGCAAGCTGGCCATTTCTGAATGGCTCAGTGACATTGTCATGGCATCCACACTACTCCTCTGGGGTTCTCTTCACCAATAGGTGAGTGTCCCTGAGTAATTTGCCCTTGCCTGTCCCATCCTCTGTGAATGCTTCAAGAAGAATGGAAGGTTCCTATCATATCATAGAGCTCAGAAATTGGAGTTAGAAAATGAAATATTCTTTTTAGGTTGGCAACTGTTAAAGAACTCAGGTGATGAGCTTCTGAGACTTTCACTAGTGACTCACGCTGCTTAAAGATTTACAGCCTCCATCACCAAACCAGCACTCTCTGCTGTTAATAATGGAATGGGCACTAACATTTAGTGGGACTTAACCATGACCTAGTCATTATTTTAAGTGATTTACATTGACTGATTTAGTCCTTAGGAAGCCTCTATGAGATAGATACTATTGTGATTCCTGTTTTACATATGAGAAATCTGAGTTAAGAAGTCAGGTGGCTTGCTCAAAATCACAGCATTGGTACATGGCCACTTTGACATTTAAATCTTAGTATTTTACTGTTCAGCAGCCCTTGTTCTTGTTCATAGAGCCCATGGAGCTCTAATGACTCTTTTTGCAATGTCACCACTGCTACATCAATAAGCCTACAGCCATACCACCCTGGCATCTGATGTGCGTACAAGCTGCAAGTCCAAACAGCCCAGTTCAAAACATACTGATTTGGTGGAACTGGTAAAAATTATTCAGTGTTTCTCAGCGCCTAAGAGTCTTGCCAGGACTTTTCAGGAAGCACATTATTTGCTGTTGTTGTTGTTAGGTGCTGTTGAGTCGCTATCCAACTCATAGCGACCCTCTGTACAACAGGGGAAACACTATTGTCAGGGCTTCTCTGCTGCTCATAGGGTTTTCAATGGCAGATTGATTTTTGGGAGGGGGTTTCCAGGTCTTTCTACCAAGCCTACAGCTTCTGGTGTTCCCAGGTGGTCTCCCATCCAGGTACTAACCAGGCCCGACCCTGCTTAGCTTCTGAGATCTGACGGGATCAGATGCCATAGGGCTACCGCTGCAGGCATTATTAATTTTTGTGAAAACATAATAATTATATTAAAGTTTACTCCTGCATAGAATTGATATACAAGGTTACATGACTGCATTGTTGTTGTTGTTATTTCCTTTTGATAACTACAGAAACAGAAATCCAGCCATGGACAGTAATGGATTGCAAGCCAGGAGCTCTGAGGTATTATCCTGGCTGTGCTTCTGTCCTTTTCTCTAAATCTGCAGCATATGAAGCTGCTTTTGATTCCTGAGTTCTTGATCAGCTCTAAAATTCTATGACTTAGTAAGTTCAAAGCAGGGTTGATTGTTGATCAATGTGTTTTATAGATGGAATGGTTCAAAAATGGATTTAAGGTGGCTTAGAGGATTAGAGGCCTGCAGCCAAAGCCCTGTGGCATCCGATCCCGTCAGATCTTGGAAGCTAAGCAGGGTCGGGCCTGGTTAGTACCTGGATGGGAGACCGCCTGGGAACACCAGAAGCTGTAGGCTTGGGAGAAGGACCTGGCAACCCCCTCCCAAAAATTGATCTGCCATTGAAAACCCTATGAACAGCAGAGAAGCCCTGACAATAGTGTTTCCCCTGTTGTACAGAGGGTCGCTATGAGTTGGATACCGACTCAACGGCACCTAACAACAACAACAACAACAACAACAACAACAAGAGGATTACAAGAGGTTAGGCTTAACTCAGTGGGTAGAGTGCTGCTCCCCACTCCCTGAGGGCCTGGGGTTGATCCCCAGCACTGCATATATGGGAGAAGGACGTGGCAGTCCACTCCTAAAGCAATTCCAAAACAATCAGCTATTGAAAACCCTACAAAGGTCGCTGCACCTGACTCAATGGCACCCTAAGGACAACAGAGGATTAAAATATACATAAATTAGGACGTAAAAAATAACAACAGAATTGAAAATAATGAAAAGCAATGGAAAAGAGATGCCTTGGGCACCAAGACTAAGTAGTCTGTGGTAAATACAATGTTTAGTATCCTAGAATGCCTAGATATTGCCGCAAAAATTGGCCTGAGACCATGGACTACTCACATGTGTCCCAGCTTCTTAAGTTTCTCCTCTGGAACTTTCTCCTAGTTAGAATATGCTGCTTGCAAGTGAAACAGACTTGGAAATCTCTCTCTGACTCTCAGGATTGGTGAGTCCAGAGCTTTCTGGCTGTTATGATATGAAGAGATTTGGCACCTAAGCCAGGAACAGAGCTCTAGGTTTCCTAGACAGTAGTAGAGCTCCTGATTTTCTACCTAGTGCTTTGTCCATGTAGCACATCACTTCTTCCAGTGACAGTGACTCTTCACCATAGGAGTCTGTGGTGTAGACAGATTTCCAGAAGTATTATCTTTCTTGAATCCCCTAATCTTCTGCTGTGGAGGTCGGGGAAGTGCTATTATTCCCATAGTGAGAGGAAACAGACCTGGAAATGTTGAATATTTTGCCCAATAGCACACTGCTAGTTAGTGGAGAACAGCAACTGTGTTTTAGTCAGCTTTCTGTCACAGTGGCAAAATCCCTGAGAAAATCCACATAAAGGAGGCACCATTTATTTTGTCTCGTAGTTTCTGAGGTTTCAGCTCATAGTCACTTGGCTCTGTTATTTCCTAGCTGTAGTGAGGCTGTACATCATTCTGGCAGAAGGTTGTGATGGAGGAAACTTCTCTCCCCTCATGGTGAAGGTGTGGGAGGGAGGGGAAGAGAGAGAGAGAGGAGAGGAGAGGAGAGAAGGAGAAGGAGAAGAAGGAGAAGGAGAAGGAGAAGAAGGAGAAGGAAAAGGAGGAGGAGACAGAGGAGGAGGAAGAGGAGGAGGGGGAGGGGGAGGAGGGGGAGGAGGAGGAGGAGAGAGAGGAAGAAGAGGGGGAAGGAGAGGAGAGGAAGGGAGAGCCAGGGACAAAATGTAGCCCCAAAAGGCATGATCCCAAGGGCCCAGCAAGGACCCACTCCCTCCAACTAGAATTTACCCCCTAACTTCTCACCACTTCCCAGTAGCTCATTAATTAATTTATGAATCTATCAGTGGATTAATCCATTGATGACACAAGAGCCCTTATGCCCCAATCACCTTCCAAAGGCATACCCCCCAACACTGCTGCATTGATGACCAAGCTGTCAATGTATGAGCTTTCAGGGGACATTTCAGAACCGAACCATAACAATCAGGAACCTAGTTGGTTGATGGTAAGGCATCCAGTGCTTATCTTGCTCCATGATAATACCCAGGGTGACTGAGGATTCCAGTGTTCTATGCTTATGTACCAATGGTCCACTTATCAGGTAATGAAGTCAAGGCCATTTGTTCAGGATAGTTCAACCCGCCCATGGTGGAGGAACTGTTAGAGAGGTGGTGGATGATGCCGTAGCTGTTTACCCTTGCCCTGGATGCAACAGCTTAAGTTTGAATTCTATTGTCTCAGACTTTACTTTTAAGCTCTGCAACTTATGTAAAACTCTACTTTATGTGCTGCAGAAGTCTTGGTACTGAGCCTGATGATTTTGTGAGAAAGCCAGAGTTTGAAGCAGGTTTTGCCTCTCTGAGCACAGCAGGGGCCTTTCATCAAATTCAGCTGTGGGAAACACTTTCACTGGACCACACTGCTACTGAAAAAAATGTCATCAATCAATCAACAGATATTTCTTGGGGCAGCAACGTGAGAATCCAGTGAGATCATCTAATAGGCAAGTTAGGAAGACAGCATGGTACAGAGGCAAGGCCTGGGCTTTAGAGACATTCAGAAGTAGGTTTGAAGATTGGCACCATTACTCATGAGCTTGGCCAGATTGCCTAAATTCACTGAGACTTTGTTGATATACCTCTAAAACGGGGAAGGTAGCTATGTCAGCAGGCTTTTGGGTAAGCACTAATTTCCTATCCTTGTCCAATATTTAAAAAATTATAAAGTGATAAGTCATTGATAGGTGTCAGTTAATCATCCTTAAGTACTTAACATTGTTTAAAGCAATGGGAGAGTTAGGGAGGGAGAGTTGTGATCCATTTTTCTCCTTACAGACCCAAGATAATCTGACAAATGAGGCAAGATAATGGGAGGAGAGGTGACTGAGGGTTCCTGGGCTTAGCAACAACTACATGGAGAAGATGAGGATGCAGTGTGTTGGGTGGATGAGAATATGCCATCATAAGGGAGATGGGAACTCCAGTGAGTGGAATGGTAGAAGCAAAGGCTGAGGAGGTTGTAGTTGCAGGATGAAGACTACTCTGACCAGGTTGGACAGGAAATGAAGGAAAATGATGATCAACCATGCTCAATTAATGCAGCATGGAGAAGGTTATTTAAAACAGGGTTAACAAATTGAGACTACATTATTTGGTACAGAATAGTTTGAGCATTTTCAGTAGGAAGATAAAAGAATTGGGAGCTAGAACTGTGTCATTTCTCTGTATTAATTTCCCATAAAGTTGTTAGCATAGAGTGAATGTTTAAAGATGTCCAGTAATCATGTAAACTACTGAACAGATGTTTATGGAGTAAGAGTCTGGCTATGGTGTATGCAATGTTGAAAGCCCTATGAATGCAGACCCTCACACCAAATACCAAACAACTAAACCTAGTCAATCAAAACAGTTAACAAGATCACAGTAGGGCTGGATTTGAGGTTCTATCTGGGTTTCCATGTGGATTCAGGTTCAATGAAATTTCATGTTTTCCATTGACAGAGTTAATTTGTGCTCTTGAATATATGAAATGTGCACATTCTTGTTGAAAAAATACTGATAATACCAAAAGTTTCCACATGCTTTATTCTCTTTTAGGCTTCTGTCACTTAAAGATTTGTTGTGTTTCCTTTCAGACCATATTCTAGACCTGAAAATACACATGGAACATCCACTACTGAGAATACATACATATATACATATAGAAATAGCATGCTTATACAGCTGTGTACATCATACAAATACATTTATAGCATACCAGAATGTGCACAAAATGAAAATATATGCATAACAACCACATATAGTCCTTTTAATCAATTATTGTTGTTGTTGTTAGGTGACATCAAGTCATTATACAACTCTCAGCGACCCTACATACAACAGGAGAAACACTATTGTCAGTGCTTCTCTGCTGTCCATAGGGTTTTCAGTGGTGGGTTGATTTTTGGGTGGGTTGCCGGGTCCATCTCCCAAGCCTGCAGCACCTGGTGTTCCCAGGCAGTCTCCCATCCAAGTACTAACCAGGCCCATCCCTGATTATCTTCCAAGATCTGACGGGATCAGATGCCATAGGGCTATGGCTGCAGGCTTTAATCAATTATGTTGAGGTATAATTTTCATAAAATAAAATGCACTGATTTTACTTTTAGTGTTTGATGAGTTTTAACAAATATGTACATTTCTATTCAACATAATTTAAGAAACATAAGAGTAGGATCATAGTATTAAAGGGTGAGCAGCCCTAATCCAAAAATCTGAATTCAGAAATGCTCCATAATCTTCAATTTTGAGTGTCAATGTGATGTCACAAGTAGAAAATTTTATGCCATGATACTTGTTTCATGCATAGAATTATTAAAGATATTTTAAAAAATTAACTTCAGGCTATGTATATAAGCTACACATGAGCCTAACTGAATTTAGTGTTTAGACTTGGGTCTTATCCCTAAGACAATTCATTATACATATGCAACTATTTCATACTTGGAAAAAAATCCAAAATCTAAAAGATTTCAGATAAGGGATATTCAATATGTACTACCCCTATTACTTATTTAGGCATTCAGTAATATGCCATGGACATCTTTTTCATGTCACTGATATTTTCTAAATTATTACATTATTGTTCTCTAATATGAATACCACAAATCTTTAACTATTTCTTCACAGATGGGTATTTATATTCCCTTCACTTTTCATAAGTCAAATGGAATAATGAAGATCCTTTTTTCACCTTTGACATTTTAACTAGTTCTTTTATTAATTGGATTCCTAGAATTTGAATCACTTAGAAAAAATCCTTAAAATTTAAACATAATAGGTGCTGAAAAATTGTTTTGCAAAGAGATTATAACTATTTAAACTATCTAATATAAGAAAACACTCTTTTCCTAATTTTTTTGGATATTATTAAGCTTTAAAAGCTCTGCCAATCTGAATGGTGAAAAATACCATGCTATTAGCTTTAGTTTGCATTTCTCAAATAAATGGAGCAAATGAATATTTATGTTTATTTTCCATTTTTTCTGAGAATGGCCTATTCTTACATTTCTTCTATTTTCTACCTATTTTTAAAAATTATTTATTTGTTAGAACTCTTTTCATACAAGGTCATCTTTTTCCCTACAAGGGCTCCAAGTTAATATGATCACAACTATCCTACGGTAGTAATGCTCACACTTTAATGTACATAAACGTCCCTTGGGGACCTTGTTAAGATGGAGAATCAGGTTTAGTGGGTCAGGAGATGGGGCTGAGAATCTGCATTTCTAACAACCTTCCAATAACTTCCCATGCTGCTAGTCCATGCACTGTACTTTGGGTAACAAAGTCTTAGAGTTTATGAGTTATTATTATTTTTTTTCAGTGCTAGAGTGCTTGAATCCAGGGCCTTTGGCATGCTAAGCAAGTATTCTACCATTGAGCTACACCTCCAGTCCCTTTTTAATTTTTTATCTGGGGACAGTGTCTCACTAAGTTGCAAGGCTCTCTCTGGCCTTGAACTTGTGATCTTCCTGCCTTAGCCTCCTGAGTCATGGTGGATACAGGTATGTACCATGGCACCCAGCTGAGTTTATAAATTTTGTCTGGCAGTATTCCACCATGATCAGATGAAAGTGATCTGTGTGGAAATTAGAAACCAGCAGTAGTTGTGAAGATGCCTGTAGGGAATTGATGGGGTGCCACTGTGGAGGGAGGATGGTCTTTGAGTTGTGAGCTCAAGTTCCACTTCTAGTTACTTTTAAGTCATTAAGCTTTCAGTTTCCAACTTCACATTTCAAAAAGAAAAATAGGACAGTAATCCTTTAGTTATTATATGAAGTGTTTTTTTGAAATCAGAAAAGAATTATTGATATGCGAACTCTAACAAATTGAACACAGTGATTATTGTTCCTGTCTATGCAAAGCATTTGGGAGTCTGAGCAGTAGATACTGAGAACACAGGCATTTAGTCTGGCCAGCAGGGGCAGTGAAAGCAGAGTGTTTAGCAAATCTGTGTATCACTCCTGCAGTTCTTGCTTAGATAAGTTCCTTGCCTCAGAGTTTGGATTGCAGTGAGTGTATCTGATCCCTTTTGACTAGATCTTGACTGTGGGGAACCACTTCAGAAGTTGTCCATTTAGGATATCCTAAATGTTTAGCTATGGAAAATGTCAGATATTGAACTCTGCATAATTCTGAAGCTAGGTCATTGTGGTAAAGTTATCTGGATAACACACACACACACACACACACACACACACATCTTGAGCCAATATATAATTACTTAGTGATCATGGTAATTACAACATGAGTAGAATTTAGAATCCCCCAAAAGTCTGTCAGTTTGCTGCAATGTGGGGGGTTGCGTGTTGTGATGAGGCCGAGAGCTCTGCCACTGTAACCTCAGACATGAGCAAGGTTACCCATGGTGGACAGGTTTTCAGCTGAGCTTCCAGACTAAGACAGACTAGGGAGGAGGACCTGGCGAGCCACTCCCGAAACAACTAGCCATTGAAAACCCTATGAATAGCAAAGAAACACTGTCAGATATAGTGCCAGAAAATGAGGCCCCCAGGTTGGAAGGCACTCAAAAGACTACTGGGGAGGAGTTGCCTCCTCCAAGTAGAGTCTGCCGTGATGACAGAAATGGAGTAAAACCCCAGGGTTCTCAACTTGCTGATGTGGCATGACTCAAAATGAGGAGAAACAACTGTAAACATCCATTAATAATTAGAACATGGAATGTACGTAGTATGAATCTAGGCAAATTAGAAATTGTTAAAAGAGAAATGGAGTGCATAAACATTGACATTCTAGGCATCAGTGAGCTAAAATGGACCGGCACAGGCCATTTTGAGTCAGAGAGTCATATGGTCTACTACGCTGGGAAGGACAAACTAAAGAGAAATAGGGTTGCATTCATCATCAAAAAAGACATTTTAAGATCTGTCCTGAAATACATTGTTGTCAGTGATAGAATAATATCCATACACCTACAAGGAAGGCCAGTTAATATGACTATTATTCAAATTTATGCACCCACCACTAAGGCCACAAATAAAGAAAGGGAAGACTTCTATCAACTTCTACAATCTGAAATAGATCAAACATGCAATCAAGACATACTGATAATCACTGGTGACTGGAATGCAAAGGTTGGAAACAAAGAAGGCTCAGTAATTGGAAAATGTGGTCTTGGTGACAGAAACGAAGCTGGAGATCACATGATAGAATTTTGTCAGACCAATGAACTTTTCATTACAAATACATTTTTTCAACATCAAAAACGGAGACTGTACACATGGACTTCACCAGTTGGAACATACAGGAAACAAATTGACTACATATGTGGAAAGAGACGATGGAAAAGTTCTATACAAAATGTCACAACAAGACCAGGTGCTGACTGTGGATCAGACCATCACCTTCTCATATGTAAGTTCAAACTGAAGCTGAAGAAAATTAGAACAAGTATGTGAGAGCCACGGTATGACCTTGAGTATATCGCACCTCAGTTCAGAGACCACCTCAAAAATAGGTTTAATGCATTAGACACAAATGACAGGAGACCAGAAGAGTTGTGGCATGACATAAAAGATATCATTCAAGAAGGAAGCAAAAAGTTCTTAAAAAGACAAGAAAAAAAGAAAAGACCAAATTACATGTCAAAAGAGACAGTAGAACATGCCCTTGAATATCCAGCAGCCAAAGTAAAAGGAAGACATGATGAAGTTAAGGAACTAAACAGAAGATTTCAGAAGGCAGCTCGACAAGACAAAAACAAATATTATAATAACATGTGCAAGGAGCTGGAGGCAGAAAACCAAAAGGGAAGAACACACTCTGTGTTTCTCAAGCTTAAGGAAGTGAAGAAAAACTTCAAGCCTCAAGTGGCAGTAGTGAAAGATTCTACAGGGAAAATATTAAATGATGCTTGTTGTTGTTGTTGTTAGGTGCCTTCGAGTCGAGTCTGACTCATAGCGACCCTATGTACAGCAGATCGAAACACTTGCCGATTCTGTGCCAGGCAAACCATCTTATTTATGTTTAAGCCCATTGTTGCACACACTGTGTCAATCCATCTGGTGGAGGGTTTTCCTCTTTTGCGTTGACCTGCCACTCTCCCAAACATGATGTCCTTCTCCATGGATTGTTCTCTCCTGACTACATGTCTGAAATATGTAAGACGCAGTTTGGCCATTTTTGCTTCCAAGGAGCACTCTGGTTGTACCTCTTCTAGGACAGATCTGTTGGTTCTTTTGGCAGTCCATGGTATATTCAATAGACGTCTCCAGCACCACAATTCAAAAGCATCAATTCTTTTTCTGTCTCTCTTGTTCAATGTC
>VMDO01003817.1:0-17694 GCA_007922755.1 Pedetes capensis
CAAATGGACTAAAAATCGCATGTAATTGTTCTAACAAGATAGAAACAAAGACCACTACAGGAAAAGTTTCTATCTTAAACAGAAATGGAACCCAAGGACATATAGAAAAATACTATATAGTAAAAGATAGAGAAGACTTGGATGGGAAACTTAGATAGGAAGGGGGGAGGGGGGAAACATAGAGGAGGGTAAGGGGTAAGGGGTAACCTATATGTATAATGCTTATCAAATTGCATATATGAAAATTGTCACAACGAAAAGCATGTCAAAATGAATCACATTATGATGTACATTAAAAATTTCTAATAAAAAAAAAACCTGTATTATGCAGATGATACAACTTTGCCTGCTGAAAGTGAAGAGGATTTGGAATATTTACTGTTGAAGATCAAAGAATACAGCCTTCAGTATGGATTGTGCCACACCATGAGCAAAACAAAAATCCTTACAGCTGGATCAGTAAGCACTTCATGATAGGTGGAGAAAAGATTGAAATTGTTCAAGATTTTGCTTTACTTGGTTCTGCAATCAACATCCGTGGAAGCAGTAGTCAAGAAGTCAAAAGACACATTATGCTAGGAAAAGCTGTTCCCAAAAACTTCTTTAAAGTGCTGAAAAGTAAAGATGCCACATTGAAGACTAAGGTGTGCCTGATTCATGCCATCATATTTTGGTTATGAAAGCTAGATGTTGAATAAAGGAGACAGGAAAAGAATTGATGCTTTTGAATTATGGTACTGGAAACAAGTATTGAATATATCATGGATTGCCAAAAGAACCAACATATTTGTCCTGGAAGAAGTACAACCAGAATGCTCCTTGAATACTAGGATGGCTAGGCTGCATCTTACATATTTTGGACATGTAGTCAGGAGGGACCAATTCCTAGAGAAGGACACCATGTTTGAGAGAGTGGTGGGTCAATGAAAAAAAGGAAGACCCTCAACTAGATGGATTGACACAGTGGCTGAAATAATGGCCTTAAACATAAAAAAGGTTATGTGCCTGGTATACAGTTGGGGAGTGTTTTGTTCTGTTATACATAGGGTCAGTATGAGTGGGACCTGTCTTGAAAGCACCTAACAACTAGAAAAACAGTTTACAATTATTTCCATGAGTTGCATTATTTTTCTTAGGTTTTCTGTTAATAACCTCTTTTGGCTAAACATATTCCTTCCTTAATTTACTTATTTTAATATACTTCATATTATGTATGTAAAATTTGAGTATATCAGTATTATATATTTCTTTCATCTTCTCTTCCTATGTATAATTTCCATCATTTCCAATTCATTTTGTTTTCCCTAAAACTAGTCTTTATGTTCATTACTGTGTTTTTAGTACTATTATTTGCTTTTTGTTGCTTCTCTGGTAGTTTTTTTTTTTTTTCAGTACTGTGGGGTTGAAATCAGGGTCTCACACTTGCATGCTTTGCAAGTGCTGTACCACTGAGCTGTACCTCTACCCAATTTTTTTTTTACTTTTTATTTTGAGACAGGTTCTTGCTAAATTACACAGACTGCTTCTGGTCTCAAACTTGTGATTCTCTTGCCTCTGCCCCCTGAGTCCCTGGGATTTCAGGTGTGAGCCACCATACCTGGCTTGGTAGATTTCATTTTTATGATTCTTTCTCATTTCTTTTTGAGCAACATGTTTTATCTCCCTCTGTTGTTTCATTATATTTTTTTCAGAATTCTTATATTTGTTTGAACCCTAATTCTCTTGGATACTTTGAATTCATAACAATGTGCTTGGCTAAGATTTTCATCAGCTTGGTGGCAGTATTTTTTCTAGTTAGTGTGTTTTTGCTCTACCATTTGTTTTTCCTGTTTCTTTTTTCATTAGTATTTTAAAACAATTCCATGTGTATCCTTTTTCTATTATGACACAGCTTTGATTAGGTGACTAGTAACATTTGAATCAACTATTTGCACAAAGCCTATATAAGCAGGATCTGGGCAATATTATAACTAGCAGAGATTTATTTGTATGTGAGTTGTTTAGCCTTTATTTATTCTTCTGTCTCTACAAAAACCACTGTTTTTCAACATCTTAAAATGGTTATAATTCAGTCTCTTCCTAAATTCACCTATGGACCTTCTGTAAAGATGATGTGTCTGTGTTTCTTCCTTCTGTGGTGCCAAATTTCTTCTAAAGAAAGTTCATTTCCCCAGTTTGCTTACCTTCTTTCTATTGTTATAAATAATGTTCATTAGTGCCGGGTGTGGTGGCACATGCCTGTAATCCCAGTGGCTCAAGAGGTGGAGGCAGGAGGATTGCAAGTTTGACACCAGGGGCAGTCTGTGTAACTTAGCGAGACCCTGTCTCAAATAGTTAAAAAAAAAAAATTCATTAGTTAGAATTCCAATTCCAATAGAAAGCAGGTCTCTGATGTTCGTAGAGTATTTGAAAAGAATTTAACAAAGAGTTTCCTTACAATGGCAAAATCATACATAAGGGAAGCCACTAAGAGATGATGACATACTGTAAGACTGACCACAGGGAGCCAGGATCTCCAAGGACAACGGCATAAGAGATGGATTTTTTTATGGGAGGTGAAAGACCAAGGGAAGGAAGGGGAGAGAGGGAGAAGAGAGGGCAGAGAGAGAGAGAGAGAGAGAGAGAGAGAGAGAGAGAGAGAGAGAGAGAGAGTGTTCTGTAAGAGCTGATATTCCAATGCAATCTGTGTCCTTTTGTAAAGGACTGTAAATATATGGCTCAATAGGGGAAGAACTGAGAGAATAAATAAAAATATATCAACCATATTTTCTTCCCTTCTTATGGTTTTTATTTATTTATTTATTGTGAGTTTCATTAGCCTAAGCCAATTTGAAGGTGTAGGAATTGTATCTGGATATTTTAGTCCATAGAATTTAGTTGACTTCAGGGTCAAACAGGTTGGAATAGGTGTAGAGTAGACCTATAGGAGCAAACAGAAAATATCAAGGTTATAAGCAATTTTGGTTCTGAATTTCAAGACTGGTCATCTACTTTAGATTATTGAGATACGTTAGACAAAATATAGAAAACATTGAGGTAAATATCTGTGGATTTCTTCTCTTGACATATTCTTGTATTCTTTTTTTACCTTTATTGCATTTGGCAGCTTTCTCCATGTCTTGTTTTATCGATGTCTTAGAATTTCACTAAAGGGAAATCTTGAGGGTTTGTTTTGTATTGTATTGGGTGATTATCAAGAAGATGAGGGGGAAGAGATTATCTAATTTATCATGCTGGGTTCAGTATGACAATGATAGACAGGAATGAGAGATGGAACATGAAGAGAGGCAATTACAGTGTTTTAGATGATAGATGGTATCAGCTTAGATATGACTGGTGACTATAGACATGATGCAAAGTATATGAATTCCAGCAATTTGTAACAGGGTGAGTAGGGCTGGATTGATTGCTTGAACATAATGGATGAGATTGAAAGAAATATGGATAATCCCCAAACTTCTTGCATGTGAAACTTTGTGAATGGTGAGTACATTTATTGAGGAAGTTGTTTTACCATAGTGAACTCATCTTCAGCACCTTTATTTCTTGACTTCTATGTACTTCATAGCTAAAGAAATAGAGAGGAAAAAAGTATCATTGACAATTCTTAGAAAACATACTGTGATGAGGAGGTAAGTCAGTTAGATTAAATCTTATCAGTAGAATATATTGGAAAATTTTGTATATTTTCCTACTGGAGCATACACAAGTTGCTGGAATCTTCCTTTATGTTCTTTTACTTATGATCTAAATTTCTCTTCCTTCTCTATTTAGGAATATATATGGGTAGAACATAATAACTATGCTAAAGATTGTGACATAAGAGAACACTGGGACTTTGGGTATGAGTAGAGCTTAAAAAGGGCTGATGCCTCTGAGAGATGGAAGGAGATATGCTCTGTGTCCAGATGAAGGACAGTTGCCTTGTCCTACAAGAGAACAAGTGTGATGTTTTGCATAGTGATTTACGAAGACTAGAGTAGATATATCATTCTTCCATCTTTGTTTGAGTATGAAGTTAGAAATTTATTTGGAATTTGACTATTCTGTGTGAGTGTGTGTGTGTGTGCGTGTATGTGTGCGTGTGTGTGTGCATATATATATATATAATTTAATTAGTGGGAAAAGTTAATTTCCCAATAAGAATGTTTCTTGTCCCTGCTGGCCCTACCTTCTTCAAATAAGATAATGGATATAATTCTCAGGTTATACAGAAAACATTTGATGAGGAGCAAATTTGGGAATGATAATCATAAGTTCAGTTCTGGCATATTGAATTTCAGGTACCTATGAGATACTCAAATGCAGACTTCAGTTAAGTAGTCATATAGACATCCTATGGCTTAGAAGGGAAATCTGAATTGGAGAAATAATTTTGGATGCTACTGTCATATAGAAGGTATGAAGCTGTAGGAATAGGTGAAGTAGGCTAGACTCTAGGAATAGAGTCCACAGCAAGAAGAGAAGTGCTGTGGATAACAAGGTATTCTCCTCTCATCCCCCTAACTCCATCTGCACCTAAAGAGAAAATTAAATCAAGACAATATAAACAACTTAAACAGACCTATAACAAGCAGGGAGATCAAAGCAGTAATACAGAGTAATCCAACAAAGAAAAGCTCAGGACCAGATGGATTCACTGCAGAATTCTACAAGACCCTTAAAGAAAAATTAACATCAATAGTCTTCAAACTATTCCATTTGATACTAATGGAAGGAACACTACAATACTCATTCTATGAAGTCAGTATTACCCTGATAACAAAACTACATAAGGACACATCCAAAAAGGAAAACTACAGACCAATTTCTCTGATGAACCTAGATACCAAAATACTTAATAAAATACTTACAAATTAACTTCAATAGCTAATTAAAATGATAATACACTATGATTGAATTGGTTCCATTCCTGGGGTTCAAGGCTGGTTCAACATACACATGACAACAAATGTTTTGTTGTTGTTGTTGTTTTGCAGTACTGAGGGTTGAACCCAGGGCCTTGTGCTTACATCTTTTCAAGTGCTGTAACACCGAGATGTACCCCCATCCCATTTTTTTACCTTTTGAGACTGGGTCTCACTAAATAATGCAGACTGCCTCTGGTCTTAAACTTGCGATCTTCCTGCCTCCACCTCCCAAGTCCCTGGGATTACAGGTATGTGCTACCATGCCCAAATCACAAGACAACAAATGTAATGCAGCATATAAATAGACTCAGAAACAGAAATCACATGATCCTGTCAATAAATGCAGAAGAAGTCTTTGACAAAGTTCAACATCTTTTCATGAAAAAAACCTTTAAAGACACTAGGAATTGAAAAAAAAATCTCAACATAATAAAGGCAATATATGAAAAACCTTTGGTTAACATCATACTAAATGGAGAAAAATTGAAAATATTTCCCTTAAAGTCAGGAACAAGACAAGGGTGTCTACTGTCCCCACTGGTATTCAGTATAATAATTGAAGTATTAGCCACAGCAGTGAGGCAAGAGAAAGAAATAAAAGGGATCCAAATAGGAAAGGAAGAAATCAAGTTATCCCTAATTCAGACTATATGATCCTATATTTAAAAGTATTTCTTTGCTATTCATATGGTTTTCAATGGCTAGTTGTTTTGGAAGTGGTTCACCAGTGCCTACTCCCCAGTCTGTCTTAGTCTGGAAGCTCAGCTGAAACTTGTCCACCATGGGTGACCCTGTTGGTATCTGAGATACCAGTGGCATAGCTTTCAGCCTCATTGCAATACACAAGCCCCCACAGTGCAACAAACTGACAGATGTGTGGACTGCCAAAAGAATCAACAGATCTGTCCTAGAAGAAGTGCAACCAGAGTACTTCTTGGAAGCAAGGATGGCTAGACTGTGTCTTACATATTTCAGACATGTAGTCAGGAGAGACCAAACCCTGGAGAAAGAGATCATATTTGGGAGAGTGGCAGGTCAGTAAAAAAAGGAAAACCTTCCACCAGATGGTTTGACACAGTGTCTGAAACAATGGGCATAATAAATAATGTCTGCAATAATGGGCAACATAAATAAAATCATGCGCCTGGCACAGAATTGGAAAGTGTTGTGACCTGCTGTCCATAGGGTTGCTATGAGTTGCACTCAACTTGATGGCACCTAACAACAAGAACATATGTAAAAGATCCAAAAAAACTCCACTGGAAAACTTTTACAGCTGAAAAACACTTTCAGCAAAGTAGCAGGATTCAAAATCAATATAGAAAATCAATACCTTTTTTGTATACCAATAATGACCAAAGAAATCAAGAAAACAATCTCATTCACAATAGCTTCAAAACAAATAAAATATCTGGGAATAAACCTAACAAAAGAAGTAAAAGACCTCTACAATGAAAACTTTAAAACACTAAAGAAGGAAATTGAAGAAGGCATCAGAATGTGGAAAGATCTCCCATGCCTATGGATTGGAAGGATTAATATTGTGAAAATGGCTATCTACAGATTCAATTCAATCTCCATGAAAATGTCCCCAAATCCCAATGGCATTCTTCACAGAAATAGAGAAAAACATCCTAAAATTCATATGGAAGCACAAAAAGCCCTAATCACTAAAGTGATCTTGGGCAGAAAGAACAATGCAAGGGGCATCACAATACTTGATTTCAAATTATATTCAAAGCCATAGTAACAAATACTACATGATACTGGCACAAAACAGACAGGTAGACTGATGGAATAGAATAGAGAATCCAGAAATAAACCTATGCAGCTACAGTCCCTCAATATTCAACAAAGGTGCCAAAAATATATGTGTGGGGGAAAAAAGCCTCATTACCAGTGGAGTTGCAAAAACTGGATATCCTCATACAGAAGATTGAAACTAGATCCCCTTGTATTAAAACCAGTTAAGAGTAGGTCAAAGATCTTAATTTTAGACCTTAAACTTTAAAACTGCTAGAGAAAAACATAGGGAAAACATTTCAAGACATAGGCATAGGCAAAGAGTTTCTGAACAGAATCCCAGTAGTGCAGGAAACAATAGCAAGAACTGACAAATAGGATTGAATAAAATTAAAAAGCTTTTGCACAGCAAAGGATATAATTATCAGAGTGAAGAGACAACCTACAGAATGGGAGAAAGTATTTCACAACTATACATTAGACAGGAGATTAATATCTAGAATATATAAAGAGCTCAAAAAATTAAAAACAAAAAAGGAAAGCATCCAATCAAAAATGACTTTTGACTGTTCAGTCAAAAGACTGAACAGAGACTTCTCAAAAGAAGAAATGTAAATGTCCAACCACGATATGAAAAAATGTTCAACATCCTCAACAACATTGAGATGTCATCTCACTCCAGTCAGAATGGCTACCATTAATAAAACAAAAAACAACAATTACTGGTGAGGGTGCAGGTGAACCCTACTTCCCTGCTTGTGGAAATGCAGATAGAAATATGGCAGTTCTTTAGGAAACTAAAAATCGAACTACTATATGATCCAGCAGTATCACTCTTGGGTGTATATATATGAAGGAACATAAATCAATAAACCATAGAGATACCTGCTCATTCATGTTCATTAAGATGTCATTCATAATGACTAAGATATGGAAACAACCTAGGTGTCTACCACCAATGAATGGGTGTAATGGAAGGTATGGCTGGATAGCTAGAGAAAATCTAAGGAAAAGTGGCTAGGGAAGGCTCCAGGTATTTGCTGGAAAAGGTTCTGGTCTTTGGATGCTCTCCAAGCCAGAAAGTCCCCTTTTGTTATCTCTATGACCTTGGGCACAGACCCTGTGTTGTGGACTATGGCTGTGTGTAGACTCTGTCTATGTGCAGTGTGCAGAACATCTGGACATAAATAACACATAATCCTTTCCTGTCTGAGAAGAAAATACACTTACCCTTCTTTTCCCCTGGCTCATAAGAATGCTTTATGTTATGACAAGAGCCTAATAAAAAGAACCTGAGACGCTCACTTGGAAGCAGTGCACCTGAAGGTACTGGCTCCTGCCTCTGTCTCTCTGACACTAATTCTGAATGTGAAGTAATCCTTTTGGTGACTGTTGATCTTGTGGCTGCTGGACAGTCATGACAAGTGGCACCCAATGTGGGGCCCAAGAGCCAGTGGAATACATACACACCATGGAGTTCTATTTGGCCATAAAGACAGACAAAATTATGGCATTTGCTGGAAAATGGATGGAACTAGAGATCATCATTTTAGGCAAACTAAGCCAGACCCAGAAAGATAAACATTGCACGTTTTTTCTGATATGAGGATGCTAGACGTCAATAAAAATTCAATATTAAAACGTACAAGGCATGAAAATAGAAGAGGCTTATGTAGGGAAAGATAACAGACTAAAGAAAAGATGGAAGGGCAAGAAGAAAGGGTAATGGGAGAAAGGAAAGGAAATATCACATATGTTTCCCATAAAGCAAAATCAGGATGTACATATATAGATAGATGTACACACAGAAAAAACATGCAAGTAGAAGGAGACCATTGGTGGGGAGGAAGTGGATGAGGGAGGGGATTCAAGGTGCACATGAGCAATGTACAATGAAATGCATATATGGAAGTGTCACAATGAGATCCATTAAGTTGTACCTTGAAAATTACTAATAAAAATAAATACTAGGCAGAGAAGAATGAATTATCAAAGGATGCTGAGACATGCTGGTCATAGAAAAGGGAGAGGAAAAGCCAGGAGAATCTAGGCAAACAGCCCCAAGGGAAAAAATGTGTTTTTTAAAAAAGCACAGAGGCCAATTCTGTAAAATACTCTTTTAACAAGTACCATAAAATAAAAAAGTATAATTTTCTTTGAGTCACAAAGATTATACACTTTATTTAAATTGTTTTCATGGGTGGCCCCGCAGAAGCACACTGGAATGAGCAGAAGGGTCAACAGAAATTAAAGACAATGAAGGTAGAAAACTATTTTTAAGAGTTAAGAAAAGAGATGGTTAGAAGAATGTGAGGTCCAAAGACTGTTTGTCTTTATTCTGTTAAAGGGGTGATTTAAGTATGTTTAAGTGCTAAAGGGGGGCTGGGATTTAGCTCAGTTGGTAGAGTGCTGCGCTGCAGTCTCTGAGGTCCCGAGTTCGATTCCCAGCACCTCAAAAAATGGGAGAAGGACCTGCCAATCCACTCCCAAGGCAATCCCAAAACAGTCAGCCATTGAAAACCCTATGAGGGTTGCTATGAGTCGGATACCGACTCGACGGCACCTAACAACAACAACAACAAGTGCTAAAGGAGAGAATGCAGGGAGAGATCCAGGATAGGGGCAGGGGACAATAATCTCTAGGGATGGACTCATGAAAAGGTGGCAGGTAAGAGAGACAACTGGCCCTTTTCAGGAGGAAAAATAGCTCTTCCCTTCCTTCCTTTCTTTCTTTCTTTCCTTTCTTTCTTTCTTTCTCTTTCTTTCTTTCCTCTCTCTCTCTCTCTCTCTCTCTCTCTCTCTCTCTCTCTCTCTCTTTGTTTTTACTGGAGAGTTGAACCCAGGGCTTCATACATGATTTTTGAAAGCACTCAACCACTGAACCATACCCCCAGTCCATTTTTTACTTTGTATTTTGAGACAGAGTCTCATTAAATTACAGAGGCTGCCTCTGGCCTCAAACTGGAATTCTCTGCCTCCACCTCCTGAGTCTCTGGAAATAAAGGTGTGTACCACCATGCCTGATCTGCTCTTCCATTTTCAAAACAGGAAAAAGAAAAGGTGAATCTGTGTGCCTGTGTGAGTATTGTTGTTAGGTGCCGTCAAGTCGGTATCTGACTCATGTCGACCCTCATAGGGTTTTCAATGGCTGACTGTTTTGGGATTGCCTTGGGAGTGGATTGCCAGGCCTTTCTCCCATTTTTGCGGTGCTGGGAATTGAACTTGGGACCTCAGAGACTGCAGCGCAGCACTCTACCCCCTGAGCTAAATCCCAGCCCTTGTGTGAGTATAGGCATATGCAATTTCTGATGAGAGTTGTAGAAGTTCCCTTATGATGAGTCTAATTTACTAGAAAAATCAGACAAGGAATCATTTCCTGAAATGTCTGAGAGCAAATAATGGTCAGAGCTTGAGGAGGAGAATGCAAAAGACATGAAATGGTCTCTGTGGAGTGTTGGAAAGCAAACCTAATCTTGAGGGCCAGGATGAGTTTGAGACAATGTAAATGCGTCCTGTTGCATTTTTTTTCCTCCAGAAATTTGGAAGTATATGAAAAAGTTCTGCCTGCAGAGAGAGTTACTGTGCTGTCTCTCTCCAATATTCTTAACACCTAACCACAAGAAAGCTAGGGCTGATCTTTGCAAAAACATCTCAACTCCCTCTGTTGCTTAATTGATGAAATTTTTCTGGTAGATGCTCCAGTTAAGATGATTTTATTATCTTAAATAAAATCTCCTCGACAACAATTGGAAAGGTTAATAGGTAGATTTTAAAGGAAGAATCAAATGGCTGTCTTTCATAATTATGCAGTTCCTTGCCTCAATTCTGTGCTTAATATGCAGTGTGAAGCACCTTTTAAATACTAAAACTTGCCTGGCTATATCATAGACAGAATAGTTCAAGATACACACAACATGACTTTTCCTCCAGGGAAATTTATGATGTCCTAAGATTAGTTTTTGGAGATTATTTTCTTAATATGTACATCTAAACTTTTAAAAATATTATAGCTGTTCAAATATTAAGTCTATGTCTACAAACCTGGTTTTAGACCACAAAGAAGTCCTTTCTAGGGAAATAATACTCTATAATACACTGTCTCTCTGAAAAATTAGACTTAAAATTTTGGGAGTTTGCTAATATTCTGATAGCAGTTCTCTTTAAAGAACGACTATCTTCATGTGCTCTAGGCCAATAAACATTGATGAATGTGGTAAAAAGGTTTATATACAGATCAATTTTTGGTTCATTAGTGGAGACTTTGTCTCACTTTTCCAAAATTCTCTTTTTTCTTATTTGGACTAGAGTTTAAACTACTTTGTCTTTCCCTACCTCTTAATCAATCAATGCTAAAGAATGTCACAAAGGTTAACATGCATTTACAATAATGTTCTCATCAGGTGGTAAAGTGGAAGCCATGCTGGAGCATGTTGAAGAGTAATAGGAAAAGGAAACCTAGAAGACAGCCCTTTCCAGGAGGTAAGAGAGTTAGCTCCGTTTTGGGGTCTTAAGTAGTGATATACACAGAACAGTTTACTGTGCATATCCAAACTCAAAGAGAATGAAAGTAAACCTGCCATTTTCAGTTACTCTAGATGACTTGTTCAGAATTACTAAGAAGCAAGGATACTGTAGACATTCTTTTGTGTGTATGTATGAATTGTTTTTGTAAAAAGCATGTGTGGGAGCTTCCACTTAAGACTAAAATATTTTGACAAATCAAAACTTCCATTAGAATCACTATGACTAAATATAAATCTATACATTGAGATATAAAATGGCTCTAATCACATATTTCAGCTGTCAAAATTCCTGGCAGAGTAGATTAGTGAAAAAAAAAAAAAGGCATAAAAGAACAAGCTAAAAAAGCCCGGGAAAAAAAGATAGTTATAAATAAAAATCTTATCTGTAGATTCAAATGTTTTCATTAAACATGCCATAAGAAGATAATTTAGCATCTCAGTAAGATTTTAAAAAGTCAAAATAAACATGAAAAAGATAGACCAGGCAAACAACAGTGAGAAGAGTGTGGAGGAAACTCCAATAATTTTTATGCAAGGTCTTGTAATCTCATTGAATTTGAATGCCATTCTAACCTGGAGATATTAGGCAATCTGAGATCAGATTTGTTTTTCCTGTTGATATTCAGCTGGAAGGGTAAGTCATACATTATTTAAATAAAGAATAATAAATCCATTTGCAAAGGCTAGATCAAACTAAAACAGATATTTATTATTCTCCCAGAACTTCACAGACTCTAAAGAGAAGTTGAAGACCCCAGAGGTTGGCAGTTCATTTTCCTACACTTACAGCACTCTAGAAAGACAACTTTGTTTCTTCCTATTGAATTGGCAGTTGCTATACTGTTGATCTAATTTTGCCTATTACATTTTGATTCAATGATTTTTGCTCTATCATCTTCAACATCTCATTTATTTTATAGTCACCAAACATCTACTATATGACAATGACCTGACTAATCACCGAGGGGACGAAAGTTAATAAGAGGTCTTTTTTCCTCAGGGAAATTTTTGTTGTTGTTGATAGATGCTGTTGAGTCATGTCTGACTCATAGCCATGCTCATACAGCTTTCAATGGCTGATTGTCTTGGATTGTTTTGAGAGTGGGCTGCCATGCCTTTCTCCTGCTTTTGCAGTCCTGGGAATTGAACCCAGGGCCTCAGAGTTCACAGAGCGGTACTCTACCAACTGAGCTAAACCCCAGCCCTCAGAGAATTATAGAGTGCTAAATGGAATGAACTAGGTGCTGTGGGAGTTGAGAGAGAGGTATCTAAATTACATGGAAGAGGTCTAGGAAAGTGAATTTGAACTGAATCTTGCAAAAATAATGTAAATTCGTTTGGAGGAAGTGGGGAAGTAGAACATTTCAGAAAGAAAACAGACCATGCAAAGTAATGAGGGTGTTAAAAGTGTGGTGAGTTTCAGAAGTACCTTATATATTGAATAAAGGATACTCTAAGTAGGTGGATAGTAGGAAGCAAGGTTAGAGCACCAATCCCAAAAATATCTTTTGAGGAGCATTAGTCCTGCTAGAAGCCCTACTAAAAGTTTTCCGTCTCAGTTGACTTCTGGCATACAAATAAATGACACCCTTCTTCTGGAGATTCATGAAGATATTATCATTGTAAAATTGTAAGAAAACCTTTCATCACAACTGTTATTTAATCCCAAACTTATGGTACCAAAGAACTTCTTGTTTTAATAAACCACAATCTCAGTACATAGAAATAGTGCTGTATGTTGCATACTTTGGGAGACACAGAACTAGCACAGGTGAAAAGACCATGAACTTTGGACTCTTTCGTGAACAAACAGAGGGGAACTTGAAAATGATTAGATTTTCATTCTGGAACTCTTTCTGGCAGCTTTCATGGATGCCAGATTTTCCAGCTGAGGAGGCCACAATAGAAAGGAGTGAAATGGAGGCAGAAAGACTAGAAATCCCCATGATATTTCAGAACATGTTCAGGCCTGAACTAAGACAACAGCAATGGAATGCAGTAGAGAAAATGAAAAAGAGAATACTGCTGAAATAGATAAACTAAGATGGGAGTCTCCAGTAAAGATAGGGCTCCAGGGACTGTGGGGAGTTTGGGTTGGGAGGGCAGCCATGGGAGGAAATGCTGGAGGAAGAAAGCTTGGAGTAACACTGGGCTAAGAGTCCAGGAGAGGAAGGAAAAACAGAGGGGCTGACATTTGAAAAGACGGCTAAGAAAGAGGAAGCTGAAGGTAATGCCTGGAATTCTAGTTTTCCTGGTTACTAAAGGGAGACACTATGGGATGCGTTACGTAAGACTATGTCATGCTTCCAATCCGTAGTCTGGTCAGGCTTTGTCTGTGGAAAACATTAGCAAAATGGTTCTATCCTGTGGCTCCTCCCCAAATGATACTGTTACCAACACAATCATTTGGCTTCCTTTATAGAGCCTTTCTTGGTTCAGTGTCTCCAAGAGGTCATATCCATCCTATAGAAGATATCTTCAGGGAGATTTTAGAGTTTCAAGGAATCTTGCTTAGCTCTGCCAGCTATTTGCACTCCTGATTTCCCTAGAACTCCTTGTTTGCAATCTGATCCTTGATTCTCCCACCAGCCCCTTTACACTTCTATAATTCTCATGCTCACTTCAACTCATAGTTAGGGATGTTAATTTTGCTTTCCCTTTTGACCACTCTCTGAAAGTAGTTTCATATTGTAATCATATCCTTGTGGGAAGCTCCCTAATGTCTGTTAGGTTGAATGTTCTGGTAGGTTGACCAGCTGTCCTGGTTTCCATGGGTTTTTGGGATGAATGACTTCCTTGCTAAAACTAAGAAAGTCATGGATACACTGGGATAAGTGGACAACTTAAGTTGCTTTCTCTGTATTTATTCACCACTATTGCCCAGCACAGAACCTGCCACATTGTAGTCTTTAAGTATTTCAAGTGAATACTGGACATAATTAAATGAAAACCTATGATTTAGCAGATATTTATATGCATTCTATCTTGACAGAAGATAATGTTCCATTCATTTTACATGTGAGAAACCTGAAACTCAAGAGATTGTAATTTGCCCACGGCCACATACACAGTGGGTGGTAAAGTCATGATTTGAACCCACACCTGTCCAATTTCAAACCTGTGCTATTTCCAGAAAGAAATATTTCCTCTATAACCTGCTATCATCTACCTGCTGGACTAATGTGTTAGTGCTGAGTGTTGGGATCTGTCAGAGACAGACTTACAGGGAATGAGAAATGTTAATAGAGTCTAGCACTCAGTAAACTCTCATTAATAACTACCACCCTTTTCCCTCCAGGGTCCTTTTCCCCAGGGAAACTCGTTATCTGCAAGAAACATGAGTTTGTGAGAAAGAGAAAATTTCTAACTATCAGCATGAGTTAAAAAGCAGGCATTTGTAGTAACTTTTATCTTCACGCACATATACAACATATTGTTTTAATAACCCTATGCCTTCAAGTACTCTTTACACAGCAGCTTTTATAACTGAAATTAAGATGCTATAAGGATAAGTGGCAGGGTTTCTTTTGTGTGTTTACTTATAGGTATTTTCACAATGGAATCGGTGCCTTATGCATTTTCTCTTGACCATCTCATGACAGTAGTTAGCTTGTGACACTTTCTACTTTAGAACAGAATTAACAGTCCAATCACTCTAAATCCTCTTAGTAGTTTAGATTTATAATGCAGTGCTGAATTCTCTTAATAGAATATTTTTATCAGATTAGTTACTCATGTGGCAGCTATTAGTATAATAAACAAATGTATCTCATAATTGTAAATTGTATGGTGATTAATGAATGTGTCACCCTTGCACAGCAGTAACATACTTCCTATTTCTTTAATCAAATTTCACAGGAGATTAAAGAAGGAATTACAGTATGACACCACTAGAGATGAAGCCGGTAATGGAGCTCCAGGTCAACGCTTCCCTTCCCTGTGTATGAGCAGTTTCCTTGACATGAATGATTTGTGTAGCTAGGGATAACAGTGGACTAAAATGTATACAGGGTCACACATCCAGGTAAATGCTATATATTCTTGAATCTGATCCACACTTTTTAACAGTTTGAAAGGGCCACAAAATCAGACACAGATTAGAATTGCATGTAGATTTGATTCACCATGGAGGGCTCCCAGTATCTGATTTTGTTGCCCTCTAAAACTGGTGAAAGGGTGCAGATTAGACTGGAGAATGTATGGTAATCTAGTGTGAAATCCCCCTGCCTTTACAAAAAAGCAGTGAAAAAAGCAAACCACAACAGAATGAAAACCAGTCATGAATATGCAGTGAATGCTTTTCCTACTATTTTCTTAAAACCTTTCCCAAATTGTCACCATCTTTCTTCCCTGGTGTGTGAAGTATAGGCAGCTTTGCAATTTGTAGACTAGTTGGTTTGGCAGATTAAATTTTTTAAATTGTGTCTATATTATAGTTGTTGTAATATTCACTAATAAAAATGACAGCTTAATGCAGAAAGACATAATTAGTTATAAAAACGCTTGAAGAAATATTTCCATGAATAATTTAAAGACCAACATTTTATAATGTCAAATCAAAACAAAAATGACCTTGCCACTAGAAATTGAGCTGTGTTGAATTTTTTCATTTTAGAAGGAAATGGAAGTATTCTTATTTCTACCACTAAGTATAATTATGGTTTTTGACAGCCAATATGAACATTCAGGTTGTGGTAATCTTAGGACAAATATGATGGTCATTGCTTAAAAGAGATTCAAATCATTCATTTGACCAACTTATTATATCTTATGCTCTTTTTCTTCTTTGAAAATACTTTTAAGAAAGTCTAGTTTCCAGCCAGGCAGTATGATGTAAGCATACAATCCCAGCAACTGGGGAGGCAGGAGGATTTGCAAGTTTGAGGCCAGAGGTGTTGTGCAGAAAGTTCAAGTTCCCCAAAGACCACCAGGGAGTCCGAAGTCCCACAATAACAAAGAGCAATAACAAAGAGCCTTAAATCTATAGATTGCTTTTGGTAGGATAGCCATTTTTACAATATTAATTCTCCCTATCCAGGAGCAAGGGAGGTCTTTCCATTTTTCAGTGTCCTCTGCTATTTCTTTCTTTAATGTTTTGAAATTTTCCTTGTAGAGATCTGAAGGGTCTTTGGTTAGATTGATTCCAAGGTATTTAATTTTCTGGTGGGCTATCATGAATGGTGTCTTTCCTGAAATTTCCTTCTCTTCTTGTTTGGAATTGGTGTAGAGAAAAGCTATTGATTTTTGTGTGTTAATTTTGTAGCCTGCCACTTTGCTGAAGGAGTTAATTAGATCCAGAAGTTTTCTGGTTGAGGTTTTGGGGTCTTTCAAGTATAAAATCATATCATCTGCAAATAATGGTAACTTGACCTCTTCCTTGCCAATCTGTATCCCTTTGATTTCTTTCTCTTGTCTGATTGCCCTGGCCAGGACTTCAATTACTATGTTGAATAGAATAGGAGAGAGAGGACATCCTTGTCTTGTTCCAGATCTAAGAGGAAATGGTTTTAGTTTTTCTCCACTTAATATAATGTTGGCTGTAGGTTTGTCATAAATGGCTTTCATGAAATTAAGGTATTTGCCTGTTATACCTATTTTCTCCAGTGTTTTTATCATGAAAAGGTGTTACACTTTATCAAAGGCCTTTTCAGCATCAATTGAGATGATCATGTGGTTTTTGCTTGTCAGTTTCTTGATATGTTGGATTACATTAATTGATTTCCGTATGTTAAACCAGCCTTGCATCTGTGGTATAAATCCCACTTGGCCATGGTGAATAATCTTTTTCATATGCTGCTGTATTCTGTTTGCCAGAATTTTATTGAATATTTTTGCATCTAGATTCATAAGGGAGATGGGTCTATAATTCTCTATCTTAGATGAATCTTTTCCTGGTTTAGGTATCAGGGTGATGGTAGCTTCATAGAATGTATTTGGGAGTGTTCCCTCCTTTTCTACTCTTTGGAATAATTTGAGGAAGACAGGTATTATATGTTCTTTAAAAGTTTGGTAAAATTCTGCTGTGAATCCATCAGGACCTGGGCTCTTCTTTGTTGGGAGACTTTTAATTACCTTTTCTATTTCTGTATAGGTAATGGGCTTGTTTAAGTCAGTTATGTCTTCTGGGGTTAGTTTTGGTAGCTCATACGTGTTAATAAATTTGTTCATTTCTTCTGCATTTTCATATTTTTTGGAGTACAGTCTCTCATAGTAATCCCTGATATTTTCTGCAATACCCATTAAAAGTCCACTGACTGACTTTACAGAAATAGAAAAAATGATCCAAAAATTCATATGGAACCACAAAAGACCACGTATAGCCAAAACACTTTTAAGCTGCAAATCTAATGCAGGGGGAATCACAATCCCTGACTTCAAACTATACTACAGGGCAGTCATTGCAAAAACAGCTTGGTACTGGCACAAAAATAGGCCTGAAGACATCTGGAACAGAATAGAAGATCCAGATGTACCCCAACACACCTATAGATACCTTATTTTCGACAAAGGAGCAAAGA
>VMDO01003817.1:17794-136095 GCA_007922755.1 Pedetes capensis
GAAAGTGGATCCGCATCTCTCAATATACATGAGAGTTAACTCAAAATGGATAAAAGATCTCAACATAAAACCAGAAACTTTAAAACTTATAGAAGGCAAGATAGGCAATACACTCCATCATATAGGCATAGGAAAGTATTTCCTTAATAGGACTCCAATTGCTCAAGAAATTGCAACAAGAATAGATAAATGGGATCACGTGAAATTAAAAAGCTTCTGCACAGCAAAAGAAACAATTAACAGAGTCAAGGAAACCCCCACGGAATGGGAAAAAATCTTCGCATTTTATACATCAGATAAAGGTCTAATTACTAGAATTTATAAAGAACTCAAGAAAAAAACTCCCCCAAAACCAAACAACCCAATACACAAATGGGCAAAGGAACTGAGCAGACATTTCTCAAATGAAGAGGTCCATAAAGCCATGAAACACATGAAAAAATGCTCAACATCCCTAGCCATTAGGGAAATGCAAATCAAAACAACACTGAGATTTCACCTTACACCAGTAAGAATGGCCAAGATCAATAAAACAAACAACAACAAATGCTGGCGAGGTTGCAGGGAAAAGGGAACACTTTTACATTGTTGGTGGAGCTGTAAATTGGGGCAACCACTGTGGAAATCAATATGGAGGTACCTCAAAAAAAATAAAAATAGATCTACCATATGACCCAGCTATAACACTATTGGGAATTTACCCAAAGGGAGATGGGTCATCATACCACAGAGACACCTGCATCTCCATGTTCAATGCAGAGCTTTTCACAATAGCAAGGATATGGAATCAACCAAAATGCCCTTCAACAGAAGAATGGATAAAAAGAACTATGGTATATATACACAATGGAATACTACTCAGCAATCAAGAAAAATGAAATAAGGTCATTCGCAGCAAAATGGATGGAATTAGAGAAAATCATTTTGAGTGAACGAACATGAGCTCAGAAAGAGAAACAACACATGTTCTCACTCATATGAGGGAGCGGATTCAAAATTACAAGAAGGAAAAATCCTATTCAAAGGTCGGATCATAATAAAAGGGGAGGGGGAGATAAGAATGATGTCAATATAAATGGACTAGAAATCGCATGTAATTGTTCTAACAAGATAAAAACAAAGACCACTACAGGAAAAGTTTCTGTCTTAAACAGAACTGGAACCCAAGGACATATAGAAAAATACTACTAAATAAAAGATAGAGAGGACTTAGATGGGAAACTTAGATGGGAAGGGGGGGGAAGCATAGGGGAGGGTAAGGGGTAACCTATATGAATAATGTTTATCAAAATGCATATATGGAAATGTCACAATGAAAAGCATGTCAAAATGAATCACACTAAAATGTACATTAAAAATTTCTAATAAGAAAACAAACAAACAAAAAATAAAAGATCTAGTACAAAAAAAAACTCCCCCAAAACAAAACAAAACAAAAAAACAAAGAGCCTTTATTAAAGCTCGAGCTGGAGGGTACCACACCTCACTGGTGCAGCAGTTCAGTGTTGGGACCCGGACTCATTGCAGGGCGAAGGCTTATATTGTGGGTTACAAGCAGGGAAGGAGGGTGTGGAGAAAGTGAAAGTCAGATAAGGTGAGGATTTGAGTTGCTAAAGTCAAAGTGGTCTGCTATTGAAAGTCAAATAAGGTGGGGCTTTGAGATAAGGTGGGGCTTTGAGTTGCTAAAGTATGCCCTTTGTATCATCTTGAGGTCTAGGAGTTCTCCGAAGTTATTGCCCAAGTCTATAGCCTTTTGTTCTGGCCTAGAGCATTCTGATCTAGTGATCTTTTAAAGGAATTTGCAGAGCACTGCCTCTAAGACAGAATCCTAAGATAAGAGGGTCATTCGGTAACTCCAGGCTCTTGGTCAGCCTGGGCATCTCAGAGGCACCTGTGCAACTCAGTGAGAACCTGTGTCAAAATAAAAAGTAAACAAAAGAGAGAGGGATGGGGTGCAGATCAGTGTTAGGTCACTTGCCAACCATGCATTGAGTCCTTGAGTTCAATTCCCCAATACTGCAACAAATAAAAAACCAAATACAAATTTAGTTCCCAAGTATACAAGTAGCATTTAAGTACCTTGGTAGCAAGAGATTTTATCTATCTTGGTATTCCCCCATAAAGATCAGCATACTAGCTCACATCTTTTTGGCATTTATAAATACATATCAATTGTCTGATCTATAATTTTGAAATAATCGTGTAAAAAACATGGGAAGATTGCTATTGAGACATGAAAAATAAATTGATGTGACATATCTCCAAGTTAAGGGGTTAATCAATTATTCTTCACATTTTATAGAAGGAAAAATATCCCACTAATTAGCAGAATTTGATGCTCCATTCTTACTACTAATGTATTGCAGCTGCCACCAGGTAGACAGGGCCTTGTTTCACTGTGGCTTCTGGATCCTATCAGATCTCAGAAGTTAAGCAGGGTTGGGTCTGATTAGTACTTAGATGGGAGACTACCTAGGAACAGGAGGTGCTGTAGGCTTGGGAGAAGGACCTGGCAGCCCATTCCTGAAACAATCAACCATTAAAAACCTTATGAATAATACAATGATGAAAAATGAGTGCCTTAGGCTGGAAGGCATTCAAGAAATGATTGAAGAAGCGTTGCTTTCTGAAAACAGAGTCGACCTTAATGATGGGAATGGAATAAAGCTCCCTAGGACCTCCATTTCCTGATGTGGCACAACTCAAAATGAGAAAAAACACAATGGCTGGATCAATGGGCTCATCATAAAAAGATCATATGCATGACACACTATATGGTGTTGTTTCCTTGTGTTGCTATGTTGGGTTTGACTAGATGGCACCTAACAACAACAACAAGGAGATACAACTGCTGGGAGGGAGGAGTTAAGAAGACTAAAGCAAAAGAAAGGACAGCACAGCTATCTGTGAAAGTAGTCTGTTTGGGTAACCTTGACCAAATGTGAGATGAAAGATAAGGTAATGTAGAGAAGTTTCTCTACTACATGCATGGAAGAATATGGAAGTACAAGAACACATAGGCTACAATGGCAAAATAAATTTCCCCTTAATTAATGTGAATACTTGAAAAGATTATCTGTAGTTGGTATCAAAGAAGTTAAATCCTTAGATTTTCTAATAGTGAGGACTGTTGGGAATAAAATTCAGGAGAGGATCTTTAACCACAAAGTGATATTTGATTTGTAGTATGTGCTAAAAGGAAAATGTCTTAAGTAGATGTGATATGACTGTGCTCCTCAAAGCTTTCTCTGTTAGAAACTTAAACCCCAGGGTGGGGTCTTTGGGAGGTAATTAGAATTAATAAGGTAATAAAGGTGAAGCACCCATGATGCCTTAGTCACTTTATAAGAAGAGGAAGAGAGACCCCAGCTAGCACAGTTGTTCTGTCTTGCCATGTGTTGGACAGGCTGTCCTCTGCCATGTTACTTTGCAGGAAGGCTCTCACCAGAAGCTAAGGAGAGGCCCATTCCATGTTCTTGGACTGTTGTTCCTCCAGAATTAGAAGAAATAAATTTCTTTATAAATCACCCAACCTCAGGTATTCAATTACAACAATAGAAAATGGACTAAGACCTAGGTCTGTCTTTAAAATAATTCCTAAGAAATGCACTGTAGGTCTTCATTTCTTATAGAAAATTCCTCTCAAAGAATTCTTTCTTTAGATAACATTACCTGTATCAGCTTGTTTTAATAAAGTTATGTTTCAATATCAAAAATTGTGTTCCCATCTCTTGAATATAAAAGATTTAAACTCTGCCTTCTTAAAAAGCACAGATGTAGTGCAGTGATCCAAAATTGCAGGTCCAGTGTTTTTGAGTGGTGAGTAGGACTGATACTAAAGGTTAGATTGCTTAAACTAAAAACAGAGCCCCAAAGCATGTGGTATGCCTGACTGGATGTACTTATGATGAATTCAGCAAACCACTGATTTAGGAACTGAAGGGACAATGTATGTTCTATTTACCAAGTCTTGGGATCTTGAGGCAAACAACACATTACTGAGCAATACTGAACTTCTGATTTCCTGGCTGTGTACTAATTTATAGAAATATGTACTTTATTATTGGAAAAAAACCTATGAAAGAGCCAAATAATTAAAAATTGTCCCCTTTCTCCACCAAACAATTAAAGGAATATTCTAAAAATTCTTAGACAAACATGAAGTTTTAGAACCCTTCGTAGAATAAATAGTTTAGTTAGGAAGATAAATAGCTGAAATGAATTTTAAAAGATAGTTTTATTGAGATATAATTTACCAATCGTAGAATTCATCCATTTAGATGTACAGTTCACCCATTTTGGGTATCTTCAGAGTTGTGCAGCCATCAGCATGTAACTCAGATATCTTGGAAATTGTCCTTCACTGCCACTGAAGGAGGACCCAGTCACTGTCCTGACTAACTCCATTTTGTGCCTTTCACTTATTCCCTATTTGAGTTATCTCTTTGCCCCACTTTATCTCAAATTCTAAGAATGGTGAGCCTTGCAGGCAACCAACAGTGAGGGGAATCAAAACTGCCCCCTAAGCAGTAACAGCTTTCCTGTTGCTAACAAGACTGTGCAAACAGACCACGGTTTGCCCAGACATGACTACTCATACTTCTTGCCCTCTGCCCTTGTTCTTTTTCCTTATAACAGTGGAGCTATTATCACAATAAATGGAGAAAAGATTGAGGTTGTCCAAGATTTTGCTTTGCCTGGCTCTATAATCAACACCTGTGGAAGCAGCTGTCAAGAAATCAACAGACCATTGCTTTAGAAAAAGCTGTGGCAAAAGATCTCTTTAGAGTATTGAAAAGTAAAGATGTCCCATTGAAGACGAAGGTGCGTCTAACTCACACTATGGTATTTTCAGTCGCATCATGTGGTTGTGAAAGCTGGACATTGAACAAGGGAGACAGGAAAATAATTGATGCTTTTGAATTATGGTGCTGCAGACGTCTATTGATTATACATGGGCTGCCAAAAGAACCAACAGATCTGTCCTAGAAGAAGTGCAACCAGAGTGCTCCTTGGAAGCAAGAATGGCCAGACTGTGTCTTACATATTTCAGGCATGTAGTCAGGAGAGATGAATCCCTGAAGAAAGACATCATGTTTGTGAGAGTTACAGGTCAAGGAAAAAAAGGAAAACCCTCCACCAGATGGATTGACACAGTGTCTGCAACAATGGGCTTAAACATAAATAAGATAGTGTGCCTGGCACAGAATCAGGAAGTGTTTACATCTGCTGTACATAGGGCCACTATGAGTCAGACTGGACTCAAGAGTACCTACCAATAATAACAACATTATCAGTACCTCCCCTCCCTGGCCCTTCTGGTATTGGCTACATTGACATAAATTCCTTTCTTGATTCACCACCACTTGTTTTTCTACTGTTTGTATATTTGGGGATTGGGGGTTTTCTACTGTTTGTATATTTGAGTGGTTGGATCTGATGTCTTGGGATTCTCCCAAGCTGGGCTTCTGGCCTGGGACTCCAGTAGCAAACACAATCAATTTCAGGACAGTTCATGATCCTAAAAGACGCTCTGTAACCGTTATCAGTTATTCTCTATTTCCTCCCAACATCCCCAGCTTTATGACCACTTATTAGTAAATCACTTATTTATTTCTGACTCTTTAAACAATATGTGGTCTTTTGTGACTACTTTATTTTACTTAGCATAATGTTTTCAAGCCTGTAGCTGTAGCCCTGTGACATCCAATCAGATCTCAGACACTAAGCAGGGTTGGGCCTAGTTAGTACTTGGATGGGAGACTGTTGGGGAATACCAGGTGCTGTAGGTTTGGGAGAAGGACCTGGCAACCCACTCTCAAAAATCAATCCATCATTGAAAACTGTATGAACAGCAGAGAAGCACTGACAATAGTGTTTCCTCTGTTGTATGTAAGGTTGCTATGGGTCGGATACTGACTCAACAGCACCTAACAACAACAATAACAACAATGTTTTCAAGGTTCGTTCATGTTTGAGAATGTGTTAATTCTTTATATTTTTATATGACTAAATAATCATGTGTGCTATTTAGGTTGCTTCTACTTTTTGATTATTATTAATAATGCTATGAGCATTTGTGTACAAGTTTTTGTGTGGAGATTCATTTTCATTTTGAGGAAATATATATGTAAGAGCAGTATTGTTAAGTTTATATGGTAACTCTGTGAGAAACTCTATGAGAAACTGCTGGTGTTTTATAAAGCGGATGCACCATTTCACATCCCCACCAGCTATGTCGGTTCCAACTCTGGATACTGATACTTATCTACCCCTATGGATTGACAATTTTGTTAATATTTGTTTATTTATATTTTTAGCTGCTTGGCTGGATTATTTTCAGTGAAGTCTATTTCCCCCCAAATCTTCTGCCTCAGAGAGTGCAGCCTTCACGATGTAGATGACAATGATTTTTATCAGGGTTCTCTTTGCCTGTCTTCTCTCCTGATCTCTGCTAAACTGTCTGCCTTTGATGGTATCACCCTCAGCTCCTAGCCTCCACTAATTGCTGGCCAATCTGTCTATTGTTTTCAACAATATCCTAGGGCATAAATTGCTCAGCAGTCTGATCCAATTAAACTTCAATCTCTTTGCAGGTGTTCTCTTTGAAACCAGCTTTTGAGGTTTGTCCTCAACTTAAAATTCTCTTTCCCTAGTTCAGTTAAAATTCTATCTGGTCTATGGTTTAGTTGTTGCTTTTGCAGAGCTACCAGCTTCCTTCTAATTGCTCACGAGGAAAACCTCTGCATCATTCCTACAGAGCTCAAGGAAAAGACAGTGACCTCCTTTACGCATCTCCTCCGCAAGTGGGGTGCTATGTAGGACAGTGGCCTCTGGTCTTTCTGTTTACCTCTTTAGCCATGAACACAGTGCCTTACTTAAAACTGTGCTGGGACAAGGGCAAAGGGAACAAGTTTCTTTTTTGATGAACCTAGAGTAGAGCCTTCACCATTTGGGTGAGAGCAGAGTGGAGCAAGGGAATCCTGAACTGTTCTTCTGCCATCAGAGACTCTGAAGGTCTAAACTAAGAGCTGAGGAAGACAGCTCCCTGTGTTCATGGCTGCGCCTGCGTGGAGCATGGCTTTGGTCACGCTGAGCTGAGAGGGGCAGTTAAGGGCTCAAACACCATCTACTCTCACCATTCTCACCAGGACTTAATAGATTTTCTTAAAAGTTACTCTATTGCTTCTCTGCCCTTAGGGCAACATCCAGAGATTTTAAATTTTTTTTTTTTTCCTTTTAAGTAATTTTCACCAGTTATGGCTGTTTAGTTGGTGATGGGGTCCACAGCACTCCCTGTGTTGCCATTTTCTAAGTGTCTCTACTACGTACTATGTCTGCTCATCTGGAGAACAAAGTATAATCTGTCTTTATGCCAGTGTGATTAAGACAAAAAGATAATTCTAACAACTACAATGGGCTGGGATTTAGCTCAGCTGGTAGAGCGCTGCGCTGCAGTCTCTGAGGTCCCGAGTTCAATTCCCAGCACCACAAAAATGGGAGAAGGGCCTGGCAATCCACTCCCAAGGCAATCCCGAAATAGTCAGCCATTGAAAACCCTATGAGGATCGCTGTGAGTCTGATACTGACTCGACGGCACCTAACAACAACTACAACAGAAGAAGAGCAGAACACCTACAAAGGATCAAAAATCAACTTTCTGTTACACCTTTTCCAACAGAAACTTGGTTGCAAGGAGATGGTAGACTATAACTAGTGTGGAAGGAAAAGACAAAACGAAACTAGCTTTTTATTATCTCAATTTCTGGGGGCTGGGATTACAGTCATCGTTTAGCTGAGGTTTCTGCTCAGGGTCTCACAGAATGGAATCTAGGTGTTTTCTAAGCTGCATTCCTATCAAAGCCTTGACTGAGGAAGGCTCCAAGCTCCTTCCAGTTGTCGCAGAATTCATTTCCTTGCAACTATAGAACTGAGGTTTTATTCATTTTATTGCTTGCAGTTAGCTGGACTGCTCTCAACTATGGTGGCCTCCCATAATTCCTTGTTATATAAGCTTCCTAGTCAGCCTGGTCACACCATTGCAACTTACTTTAAGGCCAGCAGGAATATTCTCTCTCCAGATTTCTAACTCAGAGTCCTGTATAGTATAGCATAATGGTATGAGTGACATGGTATCACCTCTGCTATATAAAGTAACACAATGAAGGGCATGGCATCCCATCATCTTGGCCATGATCTACCATGTAGAAGCTCATGCAAGTTCCACTTGCCCTCAATGGGAGATTCAACAATGGCTTGACTCAATGCCAGTATACAGATTTAAGCTCAGTATAGCCATGGATAGATTACTGGTGGAATAATCAGTTCAAATAGAAAAGCCTGCTACATATTTTTCTTCCAAACCTCTGTGATGCCAAATCTCTTCTCTCAGGGCACTGCCCTAGTCTTCATGTATTTGCTCCAAAGTCTCTGATGGGAATCACAGCATCAAATTACAACATACATTATTTATTTTTTATTTCTATTTTACATTCTCATGGCTTCTTCCTCTGAGGAGCTGGGTCCATTCTTGAAAACTTTTAGTTCTAAATTCAATCTTCTAAACAGTAAAAGTGGAACTTTGGGAAAGGAAAGGTATAAAGAAACAGGACTGGGTTAGCCAAGGGAAGATTTTAGGAGACAGATACATGTTTGATATAAAGGAAGAGAATAGGAGGAACAAGGAGACAAGAAGGCAGATTTATACCTTTGTACAGTTCAGTAACAAATTGAAGGAGGAAAATAAAACCAGCTTAGTACTCAGACCCCCATTTCTTAATCTCTAGCTTCAGTTAATGAAAAGTAAAAAAATAAAGATCAGAAGCTTGGAGGAACATTCAAGGCAAAGGCATTACTCAAGATTAACACAATGAGTTTCATTCTATATTCAGCAGTGAGTTCTACTAAAAATTATTAAGGCAGTCAGTGACTTATCAACATGACAGAAAAAGGCTATTTCTCTTTGCAGATTTTTTAAAAAAATATTCTATCTATCTTTCCACATGGTTCTAGTACTTGGTGTATTGCAAGTATATGTCAGCACAGAAGCTGCTGTTGGCTTTAATTTCCAGAAGCTGATTGATGATGGTTTTCCCTAGCAAGCAGAAGTTACCAATAAAATTGACTCTAATGGGTGCTCGGGGTGTTGTTATTACACAGCTGTAGACAATAAGCCAAGAGAGGAACAGCTGATGTACATCTTGAGATCAAGATAAGAAGTGGCGCTTGGAGCTATAGTATAGTAGAAATTGCAAAGTATTTATAGGGCTTATTGTATTTGTTGTGCATTAGTTAAATTGGCAAGAGGAGAGTATTAAGTGAGGCATGGATCTAAAGTTTAAAATAATGTTGAGTGCTGGCTGAACCCTCTAACTCCAGCCAGTATTCTAACTTGTCTGTGCCAGCCACTGGCATGGGAGTGAATTACAAAGTGGAAAATCTGCTTGCTCCATTCATCTGCCTAATCCCTTTGTTGAATTTTTTTTCTTTGCCTTTAGGATAAATTCTCAAAGCCTTATCTGACTATCCAGTCTCATTATTTTGACCTTGCTCGCCTTTCCAGTTCTTGCTTTGAGTACATCAGCCTTGCTAGATATCATTATTTTCCTTCCAAGTGCCTGATTCAATATTTTTGTACACGTGGCTCCTTCCACTATAATATTTTCTAATTTCCATTCTCTTAATTACACTACTCATGGTTCATGTCCCTTCCTGGAGGGGTCCTTTCCTCCTCCTCATGGTGCAGTTAGTCTCTCTGTTATATGCTCTGAGAAGAAGGTATTCAGCTTTCTTCTTCTGCTCCTCTTGCTCCTCTACTCTCCTCCATCTCCCAGCCACGTGTGAGCTGTCCTTTCTCTCAGGCTTCCCATCTTTCTGTCTCTCCCAGGCACTTTTCCTTCTAAAAGCTCCATTAACTCTCTGTTCTCTATGACATTACCTTCCCCTGGAGAATAGAAATATCTTTATACCAACCAATTCATCTAGGGAACCCAGGTTTTTCCAAGTTCTTTTCCAGGTCTATCTAAACTTCTTTAGTTGTCTCAGGTTTCTGCAGTAACATTCCTTATTGTTGTTGCTGTTTGGGGCCTTCCAGTTGGGACTGACTTGTAGCATCCCTCATAAGGTTTTTAATGACTGTTTTGGGATTGCTTCGGGAGTGGATTGCCACATCCTTCTTCTGTTTTTGCACTGATGTGGATCAAACCTGGGTCTTCAGAGAGTATGGAGCAGCACTCTACCAACTGACCTAAACCCCAACCCATAATTATTCCTTGTTGTTGTTGTTGTTAGGTGCTATAGAGTCAGTGTCTGACTCATAGGAAACCTACGTAAAACAGGCAAAACACTTTTGTCAGGGCTTCTCTGCTATTTATAAGGCATTCAATGGTTAATTGTCTTTCTGGGAGTGGGTTGCCAAATCCTTCTCCCAAGTCTAGAGCACTTGGTATTCCCAGGTGGTCTCCCATCCAAGTACTAACCAAGTTTGACCCTGCTTAGCTTCCAAGATCTGGTGGGATGGGACACCACAGTACAAGTTTTAATTATTCCTTGTTGTTGTTGTTGTTGTTAGGTACCGTCGAGTCGGTATCCGACTCATAGTGACCCTCTGTACAACAGGGGAAACACTATTGTCAGTGTTTCTCTGCTGTGCATAGGGTTTTCAATGGCAGATTGATTTTTGGGAGGGGGCTGCCAGGTCCTTCTCCCAAGCCTACAGCTTCTGGTATTCCCAGGCGGTCTCCCATCCAAGTACTAACCAGGCCCGATCCTGCTTAGCTTCTGAGATTTGACGGGATCAGATGCCACAAGGCTATAGCTGCAGGCAATTATTCCTTAGGGGTGTACTATTTTTGATTAAACCTTGTCTATACTTTTCTACAGAAAAAATAAAGAAGTAGCTTCTTATCCCTCCCATGGTCATGCTGTTGTTCTTAGGTGCCATCGAGTCAGATCTGATGCATAGTGACCCTATGTAAAACAGACAAAACATTACCCAACACTGTGCCATGCCTGGCTCTATGTCAGCACTTCTCTGCTATTCATACGGCTTTCAATGGCTGATTGTTTCAAGAGTGGGCTACCAGTCCTTTTTCCAAGCCTACATCACTCAGTATTTTCAAGTGGTCTCCCATCCAAAGACTAACCAGGCTGACCTTGCTTAGCTTCTGAGATCAGATGGGATCAGATGCCAGAGTGGTATGGCTGCAGACTCTCATGATCATAGCACCTATATCCTATGGTTTGAATCTAAAATGTCTTCAAAATATCATGTGTTTAAATGCTTGGTCCCCAGGTGGTTATGCTGTTTGGGAGGCTGGGGAACTTTGGGAGGTGGGACCTAGCTGATGGAAGAAGGCCACTGGCAGCTAGGGAGCTTTGCAGGTTTTATGTCTGTCTCTGGTCCTGGTTATTCTCTCTGCTTCCATGGCATGATGTGAAGTTCCCCATGAGTCACCCTTGCTGTTAGCTGCTCTACCATCATTCCCCACTACTATGGTCTGAAACCCTATGAATTCTGAGGTAAAATAAGTCTTGTGTCCCATAAGTTATTTCTGTCAGATATTTTGTCACAACAACACACAAGCTAAATAACATAATATTGATTAGGATGTATTTATTTTTCAACTTCCTCCTAGACTGGAAGCTCTGTGAGGGCATGTCACTGCTGTGTCCATAGCCTCACAGCTTTCAGTAATGGGACCCAGCAGGCTCCTTGTATCTACTTCTTGGGCTCAGTGATGAAGAACAGGATTTTGGAGCTAAAAATAGCCAGTCACTGGTTGAGCATGGAGTGTGACTATGGACAACTCACTTAATCTCATGAATCCTTACTTCCTTCCATACGAAAAAGTATGATGTCTTCCTTGCCCAGTTTAAAAAAAGTTGGGAACATGAATCTATAAAAGCAGCAGCATAAAAACCATGGTTGACAAAGCACAAGGAGTTTGGATATGGTCTTTGTACAATGGGGAACCCATTGTTTTTCTTTCTTTGTGTTTCTTAATGATAGATACTGTACATATTCTATAGTATTGAGAAAAATAACATATTTCAAAATATATATATAACTAATTTATCTTTGAAAGCTTTGGTTCATGTCTGTGAGCATGTTTATTCTGTCTGGGTTACCAGCCTTTATGTTGGGGAGGTAGGTGGTCATAAGATCTACAGTGACATCCTTCTACAGACCTATGTGGACATTCCTGCCACATGATGAGCATTTCATAAAGATTAGGCCTATTGTGTTATCCTTGGTATGTGTTTGAATTTATATTAGTCAGTTGGAATATTGCCATGGTGGAGAAATCATCTGAAACAAACTTAAGAGGGGAGAGGTTTACCGGAAGCTCACATTTAGAGGGTCAGTCCCATAATAGCAAGTGTGGTGGCATGCTGCAGGGCCAATGGCAGACGATATTATATCTTTTTGATCAAGAAGCAGAGAGTAGCCAGGTCTATGGGTCCAGGTAAAAACTTCCAAAGTTCTGCCCACAGTGGCTCACTTTCATAAAGCTAAATCTCACTTCTCAAAGTTTCCTTAGCCTCCAAAACCAGTGCCACCAGCTGGGCACCAAATATTAAACCATATGGCCTTTGGGAACATTTTAGATTCAAACCATGACACAGCTATAGAGAATTTCTTTGTCTATGTATTTCTCTTCTCTTTCTTTCTCTTTCTCTATTTCTTTCTCTGTCTCAATTCACGGCTATGAATTAGGAGTTCAGTGAAATATAAAAGAAGAATGTTCCAGAATTATACAAATTGGCACTTCGTGAAGATTTTAATATGTTGCAGGATTTATGAAAATGTAGTAGCACCAGAAAGTCCCCGTTTGGATTTCATTAAGACATCACTTTTTTATTATTTTTATTTAGATGTTACTATTAATAACACTACTAGGAGCCAAGATTTATTTAGCCAGATACTATACTAAGCTCTTACCATATATTAATCCTTGCAACAATATTTTGGGATTGGGGCTTTTAGTATTCTCATTTTAGTAACAAGGTACAGAAAGGAAAAACAACTTGCCCCAAGCCACATGTATAATGGAGCTGGTATTTAAACTCTTAACTACTGTGCCACTCCGTATAACAGTGGAAGTACATTTCTCAGGTTTTAGAGTGAACATGAGCCTCTTGGGAAACATTATTTTCTAAATGCTGTTTCTCTGGACCTGTTACTTGAGATTCTGATTTAGTAGCCTGGGTTGGGCCTTGGAACTCTGTATTTTAAAACCACGATTCTAAGGCAAATGTGTCACAGGATTCTCTGAGAAACATGAATCTGTATATCCTTAAAAAAAAAAGTCCATTGCTTTCCTGAGTTCTTCTATAAGGCAAAATGGAGGAGTGAAATTCTAAAGTGATTATTTAGGTGCAAAAGTCACTTCCATTGAAAACACTATTTTCTCTTGATGCAATCAAAAGTAATACTTATCAACCAGATTAACTATTACTTAATTAAAAATAAAGAATTCCAGAATTAATGATGACCATAGGTATGTGCCACCCTGGCGTCCTGATCCCATCAGATCTCGGAAGCTAAGCAGGGTCAGGCCTGGATGGGCGACCACCTGGGAACACCAGGGACCGTAGGCTTAGGAGAAGGACCTGGCAACCCACTCCCAAAGAATAATCTGCCATTGAAAACCCTGTGAATAACAGAGAAGTATGAAAAGGGTTTCACCCATTGTACATATGGTTGCTATGAGTCAGACGCCAATTTGACAACATAGATATTTATACTGGTGAGTAAAGCTTTTCCTCCAATTTGAAGAATGAGTGTTCCTATCCACGACATATTGTGATTTTGGTCCCAAAGACCAACTTGACCCTCTGCCACCTGATTCATTCCTTAAAATTCTCTTCATGTTTCCTGGTTTACATGCAAGGAAGAACTTATAAAGAAAACACTGCTAAAAATATACTAGGTTAATTCATGTGAAGGAAATACAAAGCCTCTTATAAAATAAGCTTGCTCTCTGAATTATTCAAATAATTCCCTTTGCTGTACTCCAAGAAAACTGGATGGGTGTAGAATGACTTGTTCGTGCCACCCTCTTCTCCTAACCTGTACATTGTTGCCTTTTTTCACCTCTTTTTATCTTTTGCATTTCTCACTAAAAATTTTATCTCTATTCAGATAGAAATGTAACACCTGTTCTGACTTCAGGCTTCCTTTGGCAGGTTGTATTTGGAGGAACCCATGATCAGATTCTCCTGAGGCCAATCAAACAGGATAATCAGCCTGCCCAGACTGACCCAATTAAGTTTAATTAGTTGTTTTTTTAATCTTTAAATTTCCTAGCCAGGTGTATTTTATGGTTTTTATTAAACAATGAAGAAGAGCTGAGTCTTTGGAATTAGTTGGCCTCTCAGGTGCATTCTGTGGGTAATAAAACTCCAGGAAATCTTCAAGACTCCATAAGGAAGTCAAATGATACTAAAAACCATTTAGCTTTGCATTTCTTATGCTCCCTCATAAGGGGAAAGTGTTCCTGTCTTTGTTTGAACAAATATCAAGCTCATCTATTATTCTTGGCTGGCTTTATACGACAGGGCTCCATCTTACAATGTGGCAGAGTAAGTCTCACCAATCCTTAATTGGTGCCTTTACAACTGTTTCTATCAGTTGGAAGTGAGCTGGATGAGTTAAAATATAAACTCTGAAGGGGCCTCCAAGGAAGCCATAAAGACTCTAGGATGAAACAGAATTAAAAAAAGCTAAGAGGTGAATTAAATAGAGAATAAAACCCCTGGAAGGAAGTAAATGAAAATAGTTGTCTTCTTTTTTTCTCTTGCTGGCAACACAATACCATAGACTGGGTAAGTTCTGAAGGGGTTTATGTTGGTTCATGATGCTGATTCAAGTTGGAAGGGCTTCATCTGGTAATTGTCTTCTTATTGGCAGAATCCTGAGGTGGTACAGGGTGTTACATGGCAAGAGACAGGGAGCATACATATGTGGTTGGTCCCTCTTGCTCTTACAAAGTCACCAATATTCAATCCTAGTGGCACCATCCTGATGAATTTAATCCTATTTTCTTTACCAAGGCCCCACTCTAAACTCCATTAGTTGGATTGTTTCTACTCTTTTAATACCTTACAATGGGATTAAACTCTGACACAAGTTTCAGAGGGGACAAAGTAGATATCAACCATAGAAATGATTATTGGTTATATTAATTATTAATAACAGAAAATAAGGATTGTTAAAATGGCTGTTAAGCTATTTTTTGCCAATAACTTTATGTAGATATACCAATATTTGGTGTCAGGGTACTTGGAAAGTGTTTAATATATGCAACTCTTACTGTAAAGTAATTATTATCTTTTTCTGATCAGCAGACGTCTAATTGCTTATTACCAAGTGACACCTATGATTCTCCTTTTCATTTCTTCCTTTCCACTTTTCTTGTCCTTTCCTGCCTCTTCCTCAATTTTTCCCATCCCTTCTTCTCTCCTCTTCCCTCACCTTTTCTGTCTCTCTCTTTCTCTTCCACCTCTCCTTTTACTCTAGCTCCCTTCTTTCCTCTTCTTTCTCCTCCTTATTCCTCAGTCTCCCTCTTTCCCTTGCCTTAACTCAATACTTCTCAAACATTACTTTCCATCACACTCACCTGGAAAGCTTGTTAAAACATCGATCACTGGTCTCTGAGGCATCCCTGAGCATCTTATTCAATAGGTCTGGGTTACAGCTTGGTAATTTGTATTTCTCACAATTTCTCAGATAATACTGCTTCTGCTGGCCCAAGGACCATACATTTAGAGTCAATTCCTTAGCTAATATGATGTCCTAGTCTCTGCTTCCAAAGTAAAATCAATAAAACTTTAGATCAATCTTAGAATTTGTTTAGAAAATTGCTGACATTGTGTCATGTGATTTTTATTATCATTCCATGTAACGAAAATTGGTGTTACAAATTCTTAAAAATGAATATTTGATGGCTTTTCTGGTGTAATATTATAATATTAATACCATCAATCAGAATTACCTGCAAAATAGGAAGAACTGAAGCTCCCAACTGGAGTAATCCCCGAGCTGTATGTAATGCTGGCACAGTGAGTTATAGAGGCAAGAAAATTAGAAAAGCCTAAAGGATTGCAAAAGTTTTTACCTGATTTAAACAACTTCTAATTTTATGTTCAAGGTAATTGCTTTTAGAATCTGTTTTTCTTTGCTTCTGCTATCTCTTGCACTATTAAGCCATTGCCCCCTGATACATATTAAATGTGATTTAGTTACCATATTTCTGGGAAGAGATGCTAAGAATTAAAAGGATATTTTGCCATTTGCTAGGAGAGAACCAGCTGTTTTCAGATGGTGAGACTATACAATCTGACATAGACAAAAGGGTTAATGCCAGGGACACAATAAACAATGGTGAGGTGGAGTTGCTGAGAACACTTTTTAGCCACAAATTTTATTTATTTATTTATTTACTTATTTATTTTTATTTTTTTGCAGTACTACAGTTTGAATCTAGGGCCTTGCAGATGCTAGGCAAATGCTCTACTCCTCAGGTGTACCTCCAGGCCCCTTTTTATTTTTTGAGACAGGGTGCTAAGTTGCACAGGCTGCCTCTGGCCTCCAACTTTCAATTCTCCTGCCTTAGCCTCCAAAGTTGCTGGGATTATGGGGGTGAGCCACAATGCCCATCTTTCAACCCTAAGTTAAAGTGTTAGATAGCATTTGGTTACTCTGTCACCTAAAAGCATATTCGCACTTGCCTCTGAGGTCCTGTGCTTTCTCAAATCCTTCCCGTCTCGTTGGCAGCCCCTTGTTCTTAGTCTAATTTTCTGGATCATTCTCCCCAGTCTTTGAATGTTCTTACATCTCAGAGACCCATTGTTGTTGTTAGGTGCCATCGAGTCAATATCCAACTCATAGCGACCCTCATAGGGTTTTCAATGGCTGACTGTTTTGGGATTGCCTTGGAAGTGGATTGCCAGGCCCTTCTCCCATTTTTGCGGTGCTGGGAATTGAACTCAGGACCTCAGAGACTGCAGCGCAGCACTCTACCAACTGAGCTAAATCCCAGCCCTCAGAGACCCATACTCACATCTTTTTCCTCTTACAATCATTCTCTGAATGATCTTATCAGTCTCCTATCTTGAAATAATGCATATACATACTGGATTCCAAATAAACATTAGTCTTATTCATTCTTCTTAACTTCAGACTACCATATCCAATTGCCTACATGATATTTATGTTTGAATTTCAATCCTCTCTGTCTTCCCATGTTCATAAATGATGTCATTGTTTTTTTCTCTAGAAATAGTTTCTCTCCCAGCCTTTTTCATCTCAATGAATTGTATTTCCATTTCCCCAGTTGCTTAGACCAAAAATGTTGGTGTCATTCTAGTTACCATTAAACTATCCTGTAAACTTGATTCTCAAAATATTTTTCACCATGTCCACCCTGTCTAAACTACATTGTTTCTCCCCTCAACTCTTGAAATAGTATCCTGATATCTTTGTATCAGCCATCATACTTCCATAGTCTTTCTGCACAGAGCATCCAGAGTAATTTTTAAAATATGAATTTTATCATCTCATTTTTTGCACAAAATCCTCCAATAATCCTCCTTCACATGCCAGACCCTCGTCAAACTCATTCGGACCTTGTTTCTTGGCTTTTTGTTTCTGTTACCTTGTTTTCAATTTGGGCACTGTTTGGCTTAATGCACACCATGCTGCTTCTTGCTTCTTGGTCCCTAAAATGGGTTCCTCTATTTGGATATTACTTCTCCCTATTTGCTTAACCCCTACTTACCTACATGCCATGGTATTTTAAATTGCATCATATGGTTGTAAAAGCTGGACATTGAACAGGGAGACAGGAGAAGAATTGATGCTTTTGAATTATAGTGCTGGAGGCAACTACTGAATATACCATCAACTGCCAAAAAAACCAACAGATCTGTCCTAGAAGCAGTGCTACCAGAGTGCTCCTTGGAAGCAAGAATGGCTAGATTGCATTTTACATAGATCAGACATGAAGTCAGGAGAGACCAATCCCTGGAGAAAAACATCATGTTTGGGAGAGTGGCAGGTCAATGAAAAAAAGGTAAACCCTCCACTAGATGGATTGACACAGTGTCTGCAACAATGGGCTTAAACATAAATATGATGGTGTGCCTGGCACAGAATCAGGAAGTGTTCCAATCTGCTGTACATAGGGTCGCTATGAATCAGACTCAACTTGAGAGCACCTAACAACAACAATAACTAACCTACAACTTTGAAATGTCACTCTTTCCATAAGGCTATCCCAGATACTATGATTCTCTCATTCCTTCTTTTGTATGCTTGTTGAGAAAACATCTTTTCTCCCAAATGTACTATCCATGTCTTTGTCCATAACAATCAGTTGTCTTTTCTGTCTGTGTCCTCAACTGTGAGTTTCTTAAGCAGAGGATCTGGGTTTTAACAGTAATTATAACTCTACCTTATATCGCCAAAGCCTAACCCAGTGCCTGGTGCACAGTAACATGTGCTCAGTGTATATGTATTGAAGGAATGATTAAAAGAAGACGTTTAACATTAGTTTGGGAGAGGAAGTTGGCCGACTTTCCTTTTGTGATCGTACCAAATAGGGGAAGGATAACTGTGAATAAGATAGACTTGACCACATGCTTGTTAAAATTACAATGGTTCAAAAAGTTGAAGGAGGTTGTACAGGATAAACTCTATCTCTTATTTATTTTTTCCCCACTATGACTTAGGTGGGTTGGGGTTTAGCTTAGTGGGTAGAAGGCTGCTCTGCACTCCCGGAGGCCCTGGGTTCAAGCAATCCTGAAAACAATCAGCCATTGAAAACCCTATGAATAGCTGAGAAGCACTGACATGGTGCTGGGCATGGCACAGTGTCAGGGAGTGTTTCATTCCGTTGTATATGGGGTCACTGAGTTGGACTTGACTCAACAGAATCTAACAACAACATAACTTAGTAAGCAGTGCTATAAAACTCAAGAAGACTAAAAGTAGAGAGGGAGCCTAAAATGACTAGTTTTTGGAAATAGACATTTTATAAAGTGGTTTGTCAGTCATATTTCTTATAGGATTAGGATGGAAACTCAACTGAAAATACTTTAATCCTAACTCTCCTCTCCCTCACCAATTGAGTGTCTCAAAGAATTGATAAATCCAGGGGTAGAGTTGCTATCAGAAACTCACATGATGACAGGCATTTTCTGTCTTTGTGATATGCTTTGTCTAAGTGTTTCCCAAAGGCCCATGGGTTAAAGGTTTGGTCCCCAGCTGTGATAATTTTGAGAGGTAGTGGAACCTACAAGAGGTGGGGCCCAGGGGCAAGTTTAGGTCCCAGGTACATACCCTTGAAGGAGACTGTAAGACTCCAGTCTTATTTCTCTTTTGGTTTCTGACCATGAGGGGAAGGAGGAGGACCCCCTCCATCACACTCTCCCATTGTGATGCATTGCTCCACCACAGATCCAAAGCAATAGAGACAACTGGTAAAGGACTTGAACCCTCCAAAATAGTAAACCAAAATAAAACTTACTTCCCTTTCAGTTGATTTATCTCAGGTATTTGTTGTTGTTGTTGTTGTTAGGTGCTGTCAAGTCACGTCCAATGCATAGTGCCACTCATAGGGTTTTCAGTGGCTGATTGTTTCGAGATTGCCTCAGAAGTGTATTGTCATGTCTTTCTCCCATTTTTGAGGTGCTGGGAATCAAACTTGGAACCTCAGAGACTGCAGAGTGGCACTCTACCAACTGAGCTAAATCCCAGCCCCCCAAGTAATTGTTAGAGTAATGGACAACTAACAAGCTCTTCTCACCTTTTCTGTCTACTTTTGTTTTCCTCTATACTCTGTTCTCATTCTCTCATAAGAGAAGTGAAGAAACAGAACCAATGCTATACTATTATCATTTGAATGAACAGCCCCAAAGGAAGTAGGAGTAGATATATAAGGCCTCTATGAAGGGTGCTGATTGGTCTAACTTGAAGTGTGTTCTCATTGCTATACCATCTACCTTCTAGGGAAAGAGACTGTAATGGACCAGATCTGAGTCACGTGGCCATCCACTTGGATCAGTTCATAGTTGTAGAGTTAGGATTAGGTTTGTTTCTTAATAACAGAGATCCTAACTATACAGATAGCCTTCAACAAGGTGGAAGCCCAAAAGAACTTGTGCTCCACAGAGATTTTAGGGATTTAGGTTTATTGTACCTTTTTCTTATAATATGAGAAGGCTCCATTCTCATAATCTCTTCAGAGTCTAAGATTGCTCCTGTAGTTCAACCTGCATGTTTGCATGCCAGCTAGCAGGAAAGATATGCCATGGGTGAAAAAAGCAAAGAATATTCTTTAAAATCTTGTCATCAATATCCCCAGAACTGTCTCATGAAGCTTTATCTCATCTGCCAAAACTTAGGCACATGACCACAGACTGAGATACATTGTCTTTACTCAGGTTGCCTATTATTTTGCTGTATTAGCATGTAAGTAGAGGATCTTGGGAAATAATTTAGAGTGTCTGATACAATTATGTTCTATGATTGCTAGTTCTAACACCTCCTGGGAAGGTAGCAATGAAAATGGATACTTAAGCCTGAAGAAAGTTAGGAAATCTCAATGATTAATACTGTGGTATTACTGGGCTTTTTTTTTTTCTCACAGTGAATCTTGTTATCTTTCCATTATAAAATCTATGCACTTACCACATAACAACTCACATTGGTCTACACAGCAAAGGATTGAAAATGAGACTTGTGTCCACCTTTGATAAGATATTTACAGTTCAAATGGCAGTATAAGATCCCTTCATTTCTTGAACTAATCATTATCTTTCCAAAGTAGAGCCAACCTTTGTGAACCCTCATACTAATGTTTGGTTCTAGTCTAATCATTAGTTCATCTATAAAAATATTGTAAGAATTTTCTGTTCTAATCAATGATCAACAGGTATTTTTATGTTCAATAGGGATAGAAAAAAATGATCTGATATTTGTTTTTGAAAAGTGGCTGGTAAAAATTAACATTGTTTTTGTCTAAAATCACCTGATTTTGGCTTCTCATTGTGGAAGTAGATATTTATTTATTTATTGCACTATTTGGGGGCTGAACCAGGGCCTCACAAATACTTTGCAAGTTCTTTACCACTGGGCTGCACCCCAGTCCCTTTTTTATTTTTTATTTTGAGACAGGGTCTCACTAAATTATTCAGGCTTCCTCTGGCCTCGAACCTACCATCCTCCTGCATCTGCCTCTTGAGTCACTGAGATTACAGATGTGAGTCACTGCATCTGGCAATATTTATCATTTTTAATGGCCTAATATGCATTCTTTTAATAAGAGATCCTCAGGTTTGGGAGAGGGATTACTTGCCTTCTTGTATATGATGTAGTCCAACTTTTAGCCAAAGTGTCCTGGCACTTCTAACCATTAGACCAAGTTAGGTTCATGGGACTTTACTTTTTGGAATTTTAATGTCGTTTTGAGTGAATAAAAACAGAAAATGTTTGGAGTTCATTCTTTGGAAAAAGAGACTAGGAAACTGCTTTCTCCTTAGATCATGAACATCTCTGGTTTCTGCCAATTCATAAGTCTAATTTTTCTAGCTTTTTCTTGGCTTTTGGGAGTCTTTTGATATAGTTTCAGTTATTTACCCATTTTTCTTAATGTAGCTAGAGTTGCTTTTGTTGTTTACTCCAAAACAATGATACACTGCTGAACTATATGGCTATACTTGGCTTCTCTTCTAAATTGTAGAGAAGAACCTCTGTGCTAAGTTTATAAATCTAGCCAGAGGTAAAAGAAAGAAAAAAAAAAAAGCCCTCTCATACCCTTCTACTATAACCTTTCCTACTGCTCACTATGAAATTCTCTAGATGTTAACAAGAGGAAGACTCTATCACTCCAGGTTCCTTATGCCAACCTGTAAGTGATACTTAGTTTCTTTTCTTAATTTCCATAAAATTTTGTTTGGAGTTTTACTACCTGCTCTCGCTCAGGCTTTTTTCTTTTTAGTTCTTTCCGTTTTAATCATGGTATGGAGAGGATAATATCTGTCAGCATTACAGAAGTGTGATGAGAAAGGTTTAATGAGTTACCATTTCCTCAGGCTCAAATGATTCAGCAATGGAGCAGTCTACTCTACCTAAGCTAATTACATTTAATTCCTTGGTGTCTTTGTTTTTAATTTTTCTCATTTAGGTAGATTTTACAATTATAAGTATTGCCTTTCTACTCAGTGCTTTGGAAGGATAGCTACTACATCCCAAAAGTGATTGAAAAAAGGGAGGGAAAGATAAAAATAAGTCATTCAGTATCCATTAGGATATAAGAAATGTTCACTTTTGGATATTTTGAATTGAAAAGAATCCATCAATAACTCATTTTTGCATGAAAATTTGGAAACTCAGCATGGCAATAAAGTTGGGAAAGATGTTTAAAATTGTAAAATCGTGATTTTTATTCTCACAGAAACTTTAAGTCTCATTAAAGAGTAAGAATTAAGCCAGGTGCGGTGATGCACGCTTGTAATCCCAGTGGCTCAGGAGGTGGAGGCAGGAGGATAGCAAATTGGAGACCAAAGGTAGTCTGCTTAGCTTAGTGAGACCTTGTCTCAAAAAGTGAAAAAAAAATGGGCTGGGGATGCAACTCAGTTGTCCAGCACTTGCAAAACATGCAAGTGTGAGGCCCTGAGTTCAACCTCCAGTATTGAAAAAAAAAAAAAAAAAAAAGAGTAAGATTTAAGTGTTCCTGAGAGTGGACCATATTATTAGCTCACTTAAAATAGGAGAGTTCTTAGTTAAGTTTAGCCAGACAGCCAAACATTTGGACTTTTTCTTTCCCTTTTCTTTTTTCTTTCTTTTCCCTTTCACTCTCTTCCTCTTCTTTTCCCTTCTCTTCCCGTTCTTTTTTATTTTTTTTCCTTTTTCTTCTCTCTTCTCCTCCTCTCTCATTACTTCTTTGCCCCTCACCTCCTATTCTCTTCTGTTGTCTTCCTTTCTCCTCTTCTCTTCTCTTCTCCTCTCCTCTCCTCTCCTCTCCTCTCCTCTCCTCTCCTCTCTTCTCTTCTCTTCTCTTCTCTTCTCTTCTCTTCTCTTCTCTTCTCTTTTTCATTTTCTGAACCAGGCTTCCACATTTTTGTTGTTGCTATTGTTTGTTGTTTGTTTTATTTTAATGTTTGAATTATTTTAATGTTTGAATTATGGCATTGAAAACATTCATTTTATCCTGTTAATATGCTACTGACATTAGAAATGGACTCCTTGGCACTGGATATCATAGTGCTAAAAGACCTAACTTAAAGTCTTAGGAGACTACTGATTTTGTGGTGAGTGTTAGCATCATAGAGGATATGATAGTATTTTAGAGTATAACTCAAAGGAGTAAAGTCTCATAAGCTTATTTGGATTATTTCTACATATTATATAAGATCATTCATAATAGTCTATTTGTGGTTTCACTCCTTGTGATGATCTTCATAGCACTCATTTCATTACAATATATGAGGTAATTGAAATAGAATATAAGAGAAAGCCAAGAGCAAGTCAACTATTAAAACTGTCATCCTTTCAGACCATTTTCTCTTTTGCAGTCATTGTCAGTCATCTTGTTCTGGCATCTGTGGGCCCATCAAACACCAAGGAATATCAGCTAACCAGTACTTGACAGTTTCATGTCAATTAAATGATTCTTCCAAGGTCAGAAAGATGCTCTCTTTCCTTATGTGCAGAAGCATTTGATAGTGTAAATGCAAAATTATTCATCAATATGAAATTTCTTACTAGTAACAAAAAGCCCAACTTAAATCAGCTTATCTAATAATGCAATTTATTGACAAAACTTTATATTTGAGTACAAGTAGATATTGTCAGTGCCTTGGCTGATTATGTCTTGAAGAAGAAGAAGAACTTCCCTAGTCCAAACCAGTAAACTAATTCCTAAGATGACGAATTATGATTAGATTAATTGATTTTATGTACTTGCCTCTGCAGTAATGATGGTATAAAGAGAAATTGGATTACTTCTCTGGATCTTGGGTGATGTCTGCCATCATGGATATTTCCTAACTGTGGAGGATGGGATGGATGCAGAAGAAGAACTAGAATACCTTGGTATTTAGGTCACATCAATATTATACTAAATTATCCCAACTCTAACTATATAGTAATAGGCCAATATATAATACTCAGAAAAAAATTCCTAGGATTAAATGGAACTGCAAGTTTTTTTCTGAATATTTTAAACATACTTAGTAGAAACTCATAAGATATTAGCAAGGCAAACTTATCAACAAAGAAAATATTATCCATGGTAGCAAAAGGGTAAAGATTATTGGATGTTGTAGAGATAACTAATGATTCTCCATATTCATTTTGTCTGTCTTTCTGTAATAGAATTTTTCAAATTTTATCTGGTTCATGGGCACTTTGCCAGAGGTTATACTTCCTAGCCTTCTTTGGCAATTAGGTATGGCTTATAACAGGTAGAATAAATGTTTTGATGAGAGGTGAGATGAAGGGAGGTGTGACTAGAAATGATACATGCAATTTTGCACTTTTTTTAAATTAGGAAAGCTTCATGTCTTCCACTCTATTTAACCTTTCCTCAGAAGCTTCAAAACAGCCTGACAAAATTAACTGGCATGGTGCAGGGTTGCAAACTAAGTATTGAAAGCCACCCACCATCTTTGGGCTGCTTTCATTTGAATTGTTACTTGGAAATAAAACAAACTTCCACTTTACTGACTTGTATTTTTGTCCCTTGTTGTTATAGCACTTAACTAACTAAAATGTTGTTGTTGTTAGGTGCCGTGGAGTTGCATCTGATTCATAGTGACCCTCATTGTTTTCAATGGCTGATTGTTTCAGGATTGCTTTGGAAGTGAATCGCCACAACCTTCTCCCAAATTAATGTACCAAAAAAAAGGTAAGTCAGAATTTAAACATTTACTCCTTTCACTTATCCCTCCATCTGTATGCCTGCTGTAGCTTGTCATGGTTCTATTTGACTTCAAGATTCCTGGGGTATGGACTCACAGGTAGTTGGAACATTCATTCTTTATTTCTTGCAACAGTTCACAATAAACAGAATGCACTCATGCTATTAAACCTCTACTCTCTGATCCATAGCCACTCAAGTCCATGTTAGGCATTTGACTTAAGCTAAACTAATCAATATTTTTTTTACAGGGAATTAGGAATTTTAATAAGAAGATGGCAGAGGCTGTGAGTAGCTAGTGGTTGAATCTTATTACAGGCAGTAAACCAGAGGAAGCCTCAGGGATTTCTCTCCTGGGCTCTCCAGAGTTCTACCTTTTCATGCTTTTCTTGAGGTTTGGCTGCAAATGTCTTCCTTGCTCATACTGGGATATTACTGTATATTTAGAATCATGTGTTTACTTTTCAATAAAACTTTTACTTTGGAATGGTTTTATATTCAAACAAGAATGCAAATATACTACAGATAGTTCTCATAGGCCCAATATTCACTTTCTCCAATTATTAACATTTCATATTGGTATAGTATATTTATTAAAAATGCTGAAACAATACTGAAACATTATTAAGTGAGTCAATCTTTTATTTAGATTTCCTTAGTTTTGGCCTCATATCTTTTTTCTGTTTTGGGATCCTATTCAGAATACCACACTATGCTTGGTCATGATGTCTCTTTAGCCTCTTCTTTGCTATGAGTTTTTCAAAATATTCTTTCTTTCTTTCTTACAGTTTTGAGGAGTACTGACTAAATATTTTGTACAATATACAACAATTGTAATTTTCTCTTGTTTTTCTCATGGTTAAACTGAGCTTGTATGTTTTTGAGAGGAAGACCAGAGAAATAAAATGTTTTTATCATATCATATCCAGGGTACATGCTAGCAGCATGGCTTACCACTATTGATATTAACTTTAATCACCAGGATCTTTGGAAATGAGCCAAGTCTGTAAAAAGAAAGACAAAAGAAACTGTGCAAAAGCATTGTGCTCTAATTTATAAAGTTATTTCCCATGAAAACAAATGATTAGAAATTCTGATACTGCTAAAGATGTAAAAAGGTGGCAGATGAGAGAGAGCCACATTTTTCACTGTTGAAATGGGAATTTACACATAAGGAAGGGAAATAGAATGATCTATTTCGTAAAGTATTTGAGGTGGATCAGTATGAACCCATTTTTTGCTTAGTATAAACCACAGTTAATAGGAGTGTAAGATATTTATAGATGTGTTTTGTTGTTGTTATTAGGTGCCATCAAGTCAGTGTCCAACTCATAGCAACCCTGTGTATAGTAGGCAAAACAGTATTGTTATTTGCTATTCATAGGGTTCTCAATACTGATTGTTTTTGGGAGTAGATTGCTGGGTCCTTCTGCCAGCTCTACAGTACCTGGTGTTTGCAGGCAGTCTTCCATCCAAGTACTAACCAGGCCCAGTCCTGCTTAGCTTCCAAGATCTTATGGGACCGGATGCCACAGTGGTATGGCTACAGGCAGATATGTATATAGACACAGGTTAATATATGCATGGGTTTATATGCACAAGTATATTTATTTGCTCTGTCAGTTTAGAGGGCCTGTAAGCAATGACAATCCCATTGGCAATGAGCACAGTGGGTACCCAGATCTTGATTTCTAATACTATTCCTCAATAAAAGAGAATAAAGCTACTGGGAAAAATGGCTGATTCTAAAATAGGGAAAGGAAATTCATAATATGAACTTGAAACATCAAGCAGTACCACAAAGGGCTCAAAAGAACAAACAAACAAATGGCACACAAAAAACTTGCAATGAGAGTTGTACTAGTTGGATCATGTTGCCATAGCAAGATAGCACAGACTGGGTGGTTTAAGTGATAGGAAGTCTTTACTCAGACTTCAGAGGATGGAAGTCTGGGATTAGGATGCCAGCATTCTGGTTTCCTTTGTGGCTCTTCCCCTGACTCACAGATGGCTCCCTTCTCACTTTGTCCTCACATGGGTGGAGAGATAGAGAACAAGTTCTCTGATGTCTCTTGTTATGAGAGAATTAATCCTATCAGGAGGGCCCCAAGCTCATGAGATCACTGAAACCTAATTAACCCCCAAAGGCCAAAGGTATTTGGCAAATTGATAATATAAACATAAATTTCACCCATTTGTGTACTTTCTTTCAGCTGTTTTAAAAAATCTAACTTAATTACTGATATTTTAAGAAATCGATGGGTTTTATTTAAAAATATAGATGGTTGGCTCTGTTGATCAACTATAATATCTGACTACATAGGCCCATAATGTCACTGGACAAAAACAGGCTGGAACAAAATCATGTCTCCCCCTTCAGAGGGATACATTCTCTCTGGCTTGCTGGCATTATTATCAATCATGGGTCTTATTCCTGGGTTGTAGAGTTTGCAAATGGTGCTTCAGAGTCTTAATATAGGGGTTTTGTTTAGGTGCTGTTGAGTCAGGTCTGGCCCTATGTACAACAGAATGAAAGAGGGCTGGGCGCAGTGGTACATGCCTATAATCCCAGTGACTAGGGAGGCAGAGGCAAGAGGATCACAATTTCAAGACAGAGGCAGTCTTCATAATTTAGTGAAACCCTGTCTCAAAAAAAAAAAAAAAAAAAAAAAAAAAAAAAAAAAAAAAAAAAAAAAAAAAAAAAAAAAAAAAAAAAAAAAAAAAAAAAAAAAAAAAAAAAAAAAAAAAAAAAAAAAAAAAAAAAAAAAAAAAAAAAAAAAAAAAGGAAAAAAGAGAAAAAAAGAAAAAGAAAAAAATAATGGGCTGAACTGGGGGTGTAGCTCAGTGGTACAGCACTTGCAAAGCATGCAAGCATGGGGCCCTGGGTTCAACCTCCAGTACCACAATAAATAAATAAATAAATAAATAAATAAATAAATAAATAAATAGAGAGTATCCAACACTTTGCTATGCACACAATCTTTTTTTTATGTTTGAGCTCATTATTGCAGTTACTGTGTTTCTTCATATTTTGAGTCATGCCACATCAACAAATGGAGGTCCAAAGGATTTTATTCCATTTCCACCATTAATGTCAGTTCTACTTTGAGGAGGCAACTCTTCCCCAGTCATCTCTTGAATGCCTTCCATCCTGGGGAACTCATTTTCTAGCACTAGATTTGACAGTGCTTCTCTGCTACTCATAGGGTTTGTAATGGATAATTATTTTGGGAGTGGGATGCTGGGTCCTTCTTTCTAGTCTCCCTTGGTCTGGAAGCTTAGCTGAAACTTGTCCACTATGGGTGACCATGCTGGTATCTGTAATAGCTTTCAGCATCATAGCAACACCCAAGCTCCTACAGCAGGACAAATTGACAGACATGTGGGAGAATATAGGGGTTATGCAGCCTCACGTGTGAAAGTTTAAGGCTCAGAGAATCAAGGAATTCAGTAGATTTTTTCAATTCTACCTCTAGCTTGATATTCCAAGCAGATTTTGAGGAAGAGTAGAAGAGGAGAATTAGTGACTCTAAATATCATATTTTGAGTGTCGTGTTTTCATGGCTGTACACTTTATTTATTACTAATTATATCTTAGGTTTGCCGTAAATGCCCACTTTTATATAGTTTGTATATGTCCATTACTATAACCTAAAATACATATATACTTGTATTAGACTTTTGGATTGCTGTGATCAAATATCTGAGAAAAACACCTTAAAGGATGAAATATTTTACTTGGCTCATGGTTTCTGAGGGTTCAGTCCATGGTTGCTTGGTCCCATGCGTTTGTGCAGAATATTATGGTGGTAGCAATATGTAGCAGATGTGCTTCTTTACCTTGTCAGTAAGCAAAGAAAGGGGGAATGGTAAGATATAGCCCCAAGGACATGTCTTCAGTGAACAACTTCCTCCAACTAGGTCCCACCTCCAACTTTTCAACACCTCCCCAAAATGCCATCATATTATGAATCTGTAAGGGAATTAATCCACTGATAGGTCAGAGCAGTCTGGATCAAATCAATTCCCCAAAGCCCATCAACTGGCAACCAAGCACCTAATGCATGAAGTTATGGGGGACATTTCATATTCAAACCATAACAACGTCTATGTTTACTTACTTTTTGATAGCCACATACCCTGTAGGGATCACACCGAACTTGCAAGTAGTCCCATCTTATTTATGTTGCTTCCAAGTTCTCCCGGTATTAATTAGTCTTTGTGCCTTTGAATCTTTCAATTGTCCTAGCTGTTTTAATTGAACAAACACAGTCATTATTCTTCATTAAGTTTTAGGCCTTCAGTCAAAGTAATTGATAAGAGCTATTGACCAACACACCAGAACATCTACAGAGTTGACTCAAAGATGTAGAACTCAGCCTCCAACTGGATACTCAGAGCTCTATCACAAAGAAACTGTCCACACTTCACTTTTCCTAGTGAACTCATCATGATGATTAGTTATCACACTTTCTTTTCTAAGTATTCAGAATCCATTTGTTTAATGACCATTCTAAATGCCTGCATGGAACAATGCCAACTTAAATAGTTGGTCTATGCATAATTTAATAATCTTAATTTTTGAATATCAAGATATTCAAGTGTTCATTATAATGCATATTTTAAATGTTTCCATAATTCAAAGATTCAAAAGGCAATTAATAACAACTTCTTCTATTTTCTCAATTTTATTTTTCTAGAAGTTAAATATCTTTTCATCCATGTTATACATGATTTTAGTTATCTCCTAATTATGTATATTCCTATTCTTTTCATTTTAAAATTCATCTTTTAAAAGATAAAAAACAGGGTAGAAATCTGATAATTTTACTTTCTCTCTTAAATGAATATTGTATTATTTTTCATAAGCTGTCTCAACTTCCCAGAAATTTTCCAATGCAAGGGTTATTATCCCCTTACCATATGGAACAATCTTTCATCAACATTCCATGAGAAAATATTTGAGTTTGAATACTCCTTCTGGTGAAACACTAGAATATAAAGGGAGAAAAATGTGAAGAATATGTACTACTTGGTAACTAAAATATTTAATCTGTTATGTTATTTCTTTATATAAAAATTTTAACTTAAGGACATTTTGATTAATCAGCAAATACCCTACCTAAAGTATTCTCCATTTTGTTTGACATTCTTTTATAACTTGCTAAAATTCTTTATTCTGCTATAAAATTGTAAAAATTATATTATTAATACTAACAATATAAGATGTTTGGCTTTTGCCCCACTTCTCTCCAATGCGCGCGCGCGCACACACACACACACGCACACACACAGACACAGACAGAGAGAGAGAGAGAGAGAGGGGCATGCACACAATCCCCCCCACATATGAACACTTATGAAACATGTCCTTGTTTTTGATTACCTATCTAAATGGATGGTAACTGGTAATTCTTCCTTTCAACTCTAATAAGTTCCTGCTGGATTTATAGGCATTAAACAGATGGTTATTAACCTTTTAAGGACAAACTGAAAATATAATAGAGGCTTTAATAGTTCCAGAACAATACAGATTAATTAGGACACTTTGTGTGTGGTTGGGGTAGGATTTTTAGACTTCTTGAGCAGTGTTTGTGGATCCAATATTAAACATTCTTACATTAAAGTGCCAACCCAAGTTTCATTCAGAGGGATGTTTCACTTTTCTGAGATAGAATAACAGACATACTGTATAATGGTTACGTGTTTACACATTCTGCTGTGGTCTAGAAGAGCAGCACCCTTTACTACTCATAAGTATGTACCAGGACCAGTAAGAGTGGTTAGTAACTACTGGTATGAATACAATCCTCTCTTCTCAAAAGGGTTTTCACATGTGCTGTAGAGATTTTTGTATGCTGTGGTTAAAGGATTCCTCCTTTACATACAGTAGAGGATAAGCTCCTGTGACTTTGTTATTAACATTTCTGCAAATCTTCAAATCTTTGATAAATAGAGATGTAGATTTTCTTCTTATATCCTGCCCTTTACTTTATGATGTTTACATTTTATTTATTCTGTTTCATCTTCTATGATTCTGTCAATTCCTTCTACCCTCATCTTTCACCTTGTGCAGCCTAGAATATGTTCATGTGCTCCAAAACAATAGAATAGAGAGAAGACATTATCAAGACACTTTTTCTCTTACATTATGATCAGAAAGCACATAGGGATGGTCTTTCATGTACATCTATCAGATCAGAGAAGTCAATGGAAGAGCTTCCATACTTTCTGTGTCTACAGACACAGTACTTTGTGACCTTCACTGGGAAAATCCTCCACAAAATCACCACAAATGGCCTTTTGAAATCTGGACCACTTGACCCTGTGTTGATTTACTCTCCTTCTTAGTTTGTACTGATTCATTAATCATTTGCCATTGGCACTCAGAAGAAGTAGATGTCTCTTCCTTTCCTTTGGCAAACCTAAGGAGTCTCTTGACTTTTATAAAATCTTTTGTAGTTAGTGTCAAACTGGACAGTGAGTGATTTATTTTAGTTTAGGAGGAGATAAGCTTTGTTTCCCAGCTTTGAGCATGATAACGAAGTGCTTCCAAGCCTGGCTGGTTGGAGCAGTGGTAGCAGGTATGTTTTTCTCATAGAGCTTGACGGTTTCTTTACTCTGGAGAGACCTGTTTAAACGAATGGAACAGGGTCTCCAGCAGTCATTCTTATCAGATATAGTGGGTAAAACATTAGGCTTTAAAAACAACTGCTGCATTTCTTTCTTGCTTCTTTTATTATTTAGTGGTAGATTGTTGAATTCATCTGATGGATCTTTAAGGCATTTATTAGAAAGAGAATGGTCAAGTTTAAATTTTTCTAGTCTTCCTTGGACCTGATGCTAAGTACTGATTTCTGCAGCCTGGAACTTAATAATAAAAATCCCATATAATAAATAATGAAAATCAAAACAAGATAGAACAACAGTAGTGCTATGCAATATCTAAAATTGCAAAATTATTTAATATTTGGAAAATAATTTTTCCAACATTCAGCTTCCTTTATTGATTATCTTCCTCAAAGTGACTTTGTTGAAGACAAAAAGGTAATTTGAGATAGTGATGATGTTTGCACTTATGAATAGAAATGCCTCTCATGTTAAAAATATCTCTTGGGTTATTTCATTTTATTTCTGGGCTTCTGGGCTTCAAACATCCATAGCTTTTGATATATGCCAAATATGAAAAATAAATTTGCTGGGAAAGAAATTACAATTGATTATAAATAATGTTTTTGCAGGCTCAGTATGTAGTTTTCCTTATTGATTTTAGTACATGCAAAATTAAGTTATACTGAATTACTATTATAATTATTAATAATAATTGTCAGCATAATCATAAAAACTTTCACCCAGACAAGGCATTCTGCTGATTTTTTCCTATGAATTAAATGCATGGACATTTAAGGAAATATTATAAATCCAGAGAAATGGCAACAACTAAAAATGTGATTTTTCATTGAGCTTTGGTTAAAAAAAGAAAAGCCTGAAGTTCTTCATACCAGTGATATCTGGAAAATTATTTGAACTGTTTTTCAGAAAAATAATTTTTTTGTGATCTTTAGATGATATTAATAGTGTTAACAAAAGTACAGACAAGAGTTTAAACAAACCTTTTAGAAATGCTCATTATTCCAGGGAGAATGCTGAGTTGCAAAAACACTCATTGAATCTGGATGGATGAGTTTTTCTTCCTCTTTTCTTTTTTTCATCTTCTTCCTTTTCCTCCTCCTCATTTTTTTCTCTGAATGAAGTCTTTTTTATTTCTATGCTCCTTTGTATTTTGAGAGTCTGGGAAAAACTGAAGCAAAACTACTGAATATACTAAAGTTGTTGTTGTTGTTGGGTGCCGTCGAGTCAGTGTCCGACTTATAGTGACCCTGTGTACAACAGGTGAAACACTATTGTCAGTGCTTCTCTACTGTTCATAGGGTTTTCAATGGCAGATTGATTTTTGGGAGGGGGTTGCTAGGTCCTTCTCCCAAGCCTACCGTATCTGGTGTTCCCTGGTGGTCTCCCATCCAAGTACTAACCAGGCCCGACCCTGCTTAGCTTCCGAGATCTTACAGGATCAGATGCCATAGGGCTACGGCTGCAGGCGAATGTACTAAAGAGAAGCCACAATCTGAACATAGAAACTATTACATATCTCTTAGTAAGACAAACTGCTGGGTACATAGCCCCATTTTGTGGTCTTGCCAGATCATTTTTTGTTTAGAAAAGTACATGATTTCATAGCTGACTCGCTGAAACTAATCTGAGTGATGTATACATTTGACACTTTCAAAGAGATAAGAATATCTTGGATGAAAATGTTCTCATATCAGGCAATCACTCAGTTAACAGGTACATAAAGGATACTCTGTGTGCACGGCTTTGTTAGTAGATATGCAAAAATGGCATAATTTCTTATCGGAAATTCTGAATGTCTGTATCTCAGAAAACTAAAAGCTTCCTTTTAAGTCATTTGGCTACAAAAACCTGACCTCAATTGAGCTAAGATGACTTACAGTCTTTCTAAAGCTACATTCAATTTGAATATTCATGCATTTCACCATAGAATATTAATAGCTTTATTATTGGTGGTTGTTTCAGACCTCACTGGAGATATAAAATATATGAACTTTGAGGTGTATTATCTTTCTAACATCTGAATAATTCTGAAATACATGTGGCTGAAGAATTTTAGTTAAGGGACTGTAGGCCTGTGATACCACTGTTGTAATTCATTTGGCAAAATATTTTATAATCAGTTCTTTAGTACTAATTTTTATAGAATATTGATTTTTTTTCCCCCTGTATAATTATTGATGGGGTACAGAGTAATAAGATGTTTGCTATTTCCATTATGTAACTATTACATCACTTTTGGTTACACTTTCATCAAGTTAAATATTTTATAGAACCATTTGATTAATATGTAATAAAAATCATATGCTATCATGGGTTGTCGTCTTATTGATTTTTTTCTTTCCTTTCTCCTAATTTGTCCCATGTGTTCATATAGTTGCATCATATTTTGAGATTTTCCTCTTCCCTTTTCCCCTCCAGTTTATTTCCTCTATGCTTGCACTTCTTAAACCTCACTGCCACTTGCTGATGCCCTCACCACCTTTTTTTTATATTTTCCTTTTTATATTTTCCTTTCTTAGATAAATATTACATATATATATATGTAATTTTTTTTAAGAGCAGTTGGTAGATTGCTACTCTGCACTGTCTATGGCCCAGAGTTCCATCCCCAGCACCTCAATAAAATGGGAGAGGATGTGACAGCTCACTCCTGAAAAAAATCCCCAAGTAATCAGCCATTGAAAACCCTATGAAGGTCACTATGAAATAGACATGTCTCAATAGCAGCTAACAATAACATATGTGTAGACTTATTTTTTTTTCCTTTAGGATAGATTTAGCTCCAACATATGAGGGAGAACATATGATATTTCTCATTTTGAGACTGGGTTTTTTTTTTTTTTTTGCCTCAGATGTTCCAGTTCCATCCATTTTCCTGCAAATGATATATTTTTACTCTTCTTTATTGCTAAGTAATATTCCATGTGTATATATACCAAAATTTTTCAATCTACTCCTCTGTTTATGGACATCTTGGTTGATCCCATACCCTTGTGATTGTGAAGAGTGCTGTCTTAAGGGTGGGAGTGTAGGTATCCCTGGGGTATGATAACTTATCTTCCTTCAGGTATATTCCCAGGAGTGCTATATCTGGGTCATATGGCAGTTGTGTTCCTAGTTTTCTAAGGTACATCCATATTGATTTCCAAAGTGGTTTAACTAAATTGCAGTGCAACTAGCAGTGTAAAAGTGTTCATTAAGGCCTGGGATATAGCTCAGTTGGTACAGTGCCACTCTGCAGTCTCTGAGGTCCTGTGTTAGATTCTCAGCACTGCAAACATGGGAGAAGGATGTAGCAATCCACCCCCAAGGCAATCCCAAACCAATCAGCTATTAAAAACCCTATGAAGGTCACTATGAATTGGACATAACTGGATGACACCTAACAACAACAATCTTGAGCCTGATGTGGTGATGCACACCTGTAATCCCAGCAACTCAGGAGGCAAAGGCAGGAGGATCGCAAGCTTGAGAACAGAGGCAGCCTGCACAATTTAGCAAGACCTGTTTCAAAAAGTAAAAATAAAATGGGCTGAAGGTGCAGCTCAGTGGCACAGCACTTGCAAAGCATGCAAGCATGAGACCCTGGGTTCAACCCCCAGTACCACACATACAAAAAGTGTTCATTTTTCTCTACATCCTCATCAGCACTTGTTATTATTTATTTTGTAAATCTTAGCCATTCTTACTGGAGTAAGGTGGAATCTCAGTGTTGTCTTCACTTGTATTTTCCCAATGGCAAGGGACCCCCATGTGTCTGTCAGTTTGCCATAATGTGGAGGTTTGTATATTGCTATGGTGCTGAAAGCTGTGCCATCTGTACCTCAGACACCAGTGAGGTCACCCATGGTGGACAACATTCAGCTGAGTTTCCACACTAAGACAGAGTAAGGAGAAGGACATGGCTAACCAACTTCCCAAATGATTAGCTATTGAAATGCTATGAACATCAGAGAAATACTGTCAGATACACTGGTAGAAAATCAGCCCCCTGATTGGAAGACACTAAAAAGACACCTGGGGAAGGGTTGTCTCCTCAAAATGGAGTCGACCTTAATGATGGGAATGGAGGAAAGTTCCAGGGACCTCCATGTGCTGTTGTGGTTCAACTCAAAATGAGAAAGAACAACTATCAAATATCCATTAATAATTGGAATATGGAATATTTGTAGTATGAAAGTAGGAAAATTAGAAATCATCAAAAGGGAAATGAAACACATAAACAACATTCTAGACATTAGTGAGGTAAAATGGACTCGTGCAGACCATTTTTGAATCAGATAATTATATGATTTACTATGCCAGGAATGACAACTTAAAGAGAAATGGGGTTACATTCACCATCAAAAAAGACATCTTCAAGGTCTGTCCTGAAGTACAATGTTGTCAGTAATAAAATATTATCCATATGCCTACAAGGAAGGCCAGTTAATATGACTATTATTCAAATTTATGAAGCCATCACTAAGGCCACAAATGAAGAAAGGAAGATTTTTACCAGCTTCTCCAGTCTTAAATTGATCATACATGCAATCAGGGTATACTGATAATTACTGGTAACAGAATGCAAAAGTTGGAAACAAAGAAGAAAGCTCAGTAGATGGAAAATATAGCCTTGGTGGTAGAAATGATGATGAAGGTAAGATGATAGAATTTTGTCAGACCAACGGCCTTTTCATTGCAAATGTATTTTTTCACCAACATAAACAGTGACTATACACAAGAAATTCACCAGATGGAACATACCGGCACCAAATTAACTACATGTGTGGAAAGAGACCATGGAAAACCTCAGTACGAAAAGTCAGTACAAGACCAGGTGCTAGTTGTGGATCAGATAATCAACTACTTATATGCAGGTTCAAACTAAAATGGAAGAAAATTAAAACAAGTGTATAAGAGCCAAGGTATGACCTTGAGTATATCCCACCTGAGTTCAGGGACCACCACAAGAACAGATTTAATGCATTAGATGCTAATGATAAAAAAGCAGACTAGTTGTGGCATGACATCAATGACATAATTCATGAAAACAACAAAAGTTTATTAAAAAGGGAGGGGAAATAAAAGATCAAATTCCATGTCAAAGGAGACTCTGAAACTTGCCCTTGAATTTTGAGTCTGCAGCCATAACACTGTGGCATCTAATCCTGCCTGATTTCAGAAGCTAAGCAGGGTTGACCTGGTTAGTCCTTAGATGGGAGACTCCCTGGGAATACTAGGTGCTGTAGACTAGGGAGAAGGACATGGCAACCCACTCCTGAAAACCCTATGAATACTAGAGAAGCACTGACACTAGTGCTGGGCATGCACAGTGTTGGGGAGTGTTTTGTTCTGCTGTAGGTAAGATTTCTATGGGTTGGACCTGATTCAACAACACCTAACAACAGCAACAAGGTAAAAGGAAGACATGACAAAGTTAAAGAACTAAGCAGAAGATTTCAAAGTTAGCTCAAGAAGGCAAAATCAAATATTATAATGACACATGCAAAGAGCTATAGATAGAAAACCAAAGCAGAAGAACTTGCTCTCTCTTGTTTCCACAACTTTAAAGAATCGAGGAAAAAATTCAAACCTCCAAAAGCAATAGTGCAGGATTATGCAGGGAAAATATTAAATAATTCAGGAAACATCAAGAGAAGATGGAAAGAATATACAGTCTTTATACCAAAAAGAATAGGATGACCAACCATTTCATGATATTGCATATGATCAGGAAACAAAGGTACTGAAGGAAGAACTGGAAGCTGCCTTGAAGGAACTGGTGAAACATAAGGCTCTAGGAAATGAAGAAATAACAATTTAGATGTTTCAACAAATAGATGCAGCACTAGAGGTGCTAGCTTGTTAATCCAAGAGATTTGGAAAATAGCTACCTAGCCAACTGACTGGAAGAGATCCATATTTTTGCCTATTCCTAAGAAAGGAGATCCAATTGAATGCAGAAATTATCAAATGGTATCATTAATATCTCAATGCAAGTAAATTTTTGCTAAAGATCATTCAAAAGCAACTGTAGCAGTATATTGACAGGGAAATACTGGAAAATCAAGCCATATTCAGAAGATGGTGTGGAACCAGGGAGATCATTGTTGATGTCAGATGGCTATTAGCCAAAAGCAGAAAATACCAGAGGATGTCTATCTATGTTTTATTAACTATATAAAAAGCATTTGACTGTGTGGATGATAACAAATTATGGATAACATTGAGAAGAATGTGACCACTACAGCACTTAATTGTACTCTTGAGAAATCTGCACATGTACCAGGAGGCAGTTGTTTGAACAGAACAAGGAAACACTGCCTGGCTTAAAGTTAGGGAAGGGGTAGTCAGGGCTGTATCCTTTCACTGTACCTCTGCAATCTCTATGCCAAGCAAATATCTGAGAAGCTGGACTTTTTGAAGGAGATCAAGGTATTGGGATTGGAGAAAGTCTCATTAACAACCAGCATTCTGCAGATGCCACAGCTTTGCTTGCTGAAAGTGGAGAGGATTTGAAATATTTACTGATGAAAATCATTTTGGATTGCACCTTAATATCAACAAAACAAAAATCCTTACTAACAATAAGTATACAACTTCATGATAAATGGAGAAATGGTTGAGGTTGTCCAAAATCTTGCTTTACTTAGTTCTGTAATTAACATCCATGGAAGCAGCAGTGAATAAATCAAAAGACACACTGCACTGGGAAAAGTTGTTTGCAAAAGACCTCTTTAAAGTTTTGCAAAGTAAAGATGTCACATTGAAGATGAAGATGCAACTAACTCATGCCATGGTATTTTCTGTTGCATCATATGCTTGGGAAAGTTGGATGTTGAATAAGGGAGACAGGAGAAGAATTGATGGTTTTGAATTATAGTGCCAGAAATGAATATTGAATAAACCATAAACTGCCAAAAGAACCAACGTTTATGTCCTAGAAATGCAACCAATGTGCTTCTTAGAAGCAAGGATGGCTAGACTGTGTTGTGGTATTTTGGAAGTGTCAGAAGGGACCAGTCACTTGAGAAGGACATCATGTTTAGGAGAATAGTGGTCCATGAAAAAGGGAAGGCCAGCCACTAGATGGATGGACACAGTGACTGCAACAATGGTCTTAAACATAAAAAAGATCTTGGGTTTGGCACAGAGTCAGGGAGTATTTCATTCTGTTGTACATAAAGTCTCCATGAGTCAGACCTGACTCAACACCACCTGCCAACGGGAATGGATAAGGATACTGTGGATTTTTCATGTGTTTATTGTCAATTCTACTTCTTCATTTGAGAACTCTCTGTCCAGTTCCATTTCCCATTTATCTAATGCATTATTTGTTGTCTTGTTGTTTTACTTCTTAAGCTCTTTGTGTATTCTAGAAATTAGTCCTCTGTCAGATATTTAGGATGCAGATTTTTCTCCCATTCTATGGGCTCTCCTGTTTTTCTGTTGATTGTTTCCTTTGCTTTACAGAAGCATTTTAGCTTCATGTAATCCCTTTTGTTGATGTGTTTGGTGCAATTTCATGGGCAACTAGAGTCTTGTTGAGGAAATATTTGCCTATGCCTCTATGTTGGAGGTTATTGAGGAAATATTTGCCTATGCCTCTATGTTGGAGGTTATTCTGTCTTTTCTTCTGGAAGTTTTAGGGTTTCTGGTTTTGATCTCTGATGCATTTTGACTTGACTCTCATACAGACTGAGATATGCATGCATTTTTAATCTTTTGCACATAGATATCCAGTTTTCTGAGCATCATCCATTGAAGAGGCTATCTTTTCACCACGGAATGTCATTAACCTCCTTGTCAAAAATCAGGTGACTGTAGCTGCGAGGGTGTATCTCTGGGTCTTCAATTCTGTTCCATTGATCTTCAGGACTATTTTTGTGCCACTGTTTTAGTACCAAGCAGTTTTTGCCACTATAGCCCTATGTAAAGTTTGAAGTCAGATATTGTGATTCTTCCTGTACTGTTTTTGCTGCTTAGGATTGTTTTGGCTATGGATATTTTTTGTGCTTCCATATGAATTTTAGGATTTTTTTTTCTATTTCCACAAAGTTTGTCACTGGAATTTTGATGGAAGTTGCAGTACATCTGTAAATCACTTTTGGTATTACCATTTTTACAATATTAATTCTCCTGATTCATAAGCATGGGAGGTCCTTTCATCTTCTAATATCTTCTGCTATTTCTTTAATATTTTGAAGTTTTCCTGGTAGAGGTCTTTAGGGTCTTTTGTTAGGTTGTTTCCTTTTTTTTTTTTTTTCCGTACTGGGGCTTGAACCCAGGGCCTTGCACTTGCATACTTTGCAAGTGCTAGACTGCCACAGTCCAGCTGCAGCCTAGGATCCAAGGTTTCCCGAAGGCGGGTTGAGGAGTCAGTGATTGGATAACAGACACAGTAACTCAGAGACTATGTGAATCTGTTCCATTTATTTTTTAGACAGCACAATGTTTTATACAATTTTTTAGGCTTAGGTCATGTAAGCAGTAAGAATAGCACATGCAGTTATTCATGAAACAAAGTTTCACAAGCACCTGTTTATCATAACAACCCATAGTTCAAAACACAACTTTTTATCTCCAGATACCAAATACTTGGAAGGTTTCTTTCTTTTTATGCTTTTCATAAATGATAAACTATAATACGGCATTTGAACTCTATCCTTATTAAACAACAGCCTCTACTCTTTTTCTCTAACTGGGAATCAAGGTCTATAGATAAGCACCTCCCCATGTTGTGTATCCACTCTTTTCCCCAGCTGGGAGCCAAGGTCGTCCTTTGGACAGATAAGCACCTCCATGTTAAATTGTCAAGAAGGCTTTTGTGCTGTGGGAATGGGCCTGTGTATTCTTTTGATTGTTCTATACTTTTTTGTAAACCTCAGCTATCATAGGTGGGGCCACTTTAGTCCAAGTAGGGGCTAACAACTCAGCCTGCTGCAGCTGAAGCATAAATTACTTAACACTTGAGTTCCAGGGTGGAAGTTGCTGATCAGCTTCAACTAAAATATTGTCCATATAACCTTTACAATTGGAGGTCATTACTTCTAATTCATTTACAAATTCCCTCAGTCATGTCATTCCTTCAGCATTTGTTTCATTAGAGTTTAATACAATATTAGTTATGAGTATTAGTCCTAAACGTAAAGTAATCATAATAATTAGAAGCAGTAATCCTATTCATAGAAAGCAAAAAGCACATTTTCCTTTTCTTCATCCCCATCCATTTCTTAGAAGATGGGTTCCTTGAACCCCTCTTCCCCATATCCGGACCTTGTCAGACAATATGGTTAGAAATGGCTGTGGCACTGGACCACTCAGCTGTACTCCTAGACCATTTGTTTTTAACTTTTTTGAGACAGGGTCTCGCTAAGTTACCCAGACTGCCCCTGGTCTTGAACTTGTAATCCTCCTGCCTCTGCCTCCCAAGCCGCTGGGAATACAGACATGTGCCACCACACCCGGCTTGGTTCCTTAATATTTAGTTTTCTGATGTGCTATTGTGAGTGGGATAGTGTCTTAGTTTCCTTCTCTTCCTGTCCACTATTGATGTAAAGGAAGGCTACCCATTATTGAATGTCAATTTTGTGTCCTGCTGCTTTGCTGAAAGAGCTAATTAGCTCTAAGAATTTCTATTGGAATTTTTTGGGTCCTTTAGGTAGAAGACTATGTCATCTATGAATAAGGATAATTTGACCTCTTCTTTCTCTATCTGCATCTTTTCATTTCTTTCTCTCACCTGATTGCTCTGGCTCAGATGTCAGTATTGAATAAGAGAGGATAAAGTAGACATCCTTGTCTTGTTCCTGATCTTGGAATGGTTTTATTTTTTCCCATTTAATATGAAGTTGTCTGTAGGTTTGTCATAAATGGCCTTTATAATGTTGAGATATGTTTCTACCATGCCCAATTTCTTTAGGACTTTTATCATGAAAGGATGTTACACTTTGTTGAAAACCTTCTCAGTATCAATTGAAATGATCATGTAATTTCTCTCTGCAAGTCTCTTGATATGTTGAATTATGTTATTTGATATTCATATGTTGAACCAGCCTTGCATCTGTGGAATGAATCTCACCTGATCATAATATATGATCATTTCATATGTTGCTAAATTAAGTTTGCCAGAATTTTATGAGGGATTTGTGCATCAATGTTCATCATGGAAATTGGTCTATAGTTCTCTTTCTTTGAAGAGTCCTTATCTGGTTTTAGTATCAGCATGATACTGGTTTTGTGGAATGAGTTTGGAAGTATCCCTTCCTTTTTCTATTTTGTGAAATAATTTGAGGAGAGTGTGAATTAATTCTTTGAAATTTTCATATAATTAATCTGTGAACCCATCAGGACCTGGACTTTTCATTGTTGTGGTGCTTTTTATTATGGTCTCTAATTTGTTCAGTGTAATGGGTCTGTTTAATTTGCTTGTGTTCTCCAGGCTTAGTTTTGGTAATTCATATATGTTAAGGAATTTTTCTGTTTCTTCTGTGTTTTCATGTTTGTAGGAATATAGTTTCTCAAAGTAGTCTCTGATGATGATTTGATTTCATTGGCATCTATAATTATGTCCCCTTTGTCATCTGTGATTTTTAAATTTGGACCCTTTCTCTCCTTCTTTTCGTGAGTCTGGCTAAGGGCATGTCGATTTTTTTTTTCCTTTTAGAAGACTCAGCTCTTGGTTTTAGTTTTTTATATTGTCCTTTTATTTTCCAATTCATTAATTTCTGCCTTGATCTTGACAATTTATTTCTGTTTGCTTCTTTAGGGGTTGGCTTGTTGTTGGCCTTCTAGTGTCTTAAGGTGTGTCTTAAGTTGTTGAATAGAGCCTTTGCTAACTTATTGATGAAAACACTCATGGCTATGAACTTCCCTCTTAGGAATGCTCTTGCTGTATCCCAAAAATTTTGGTAAGATGTGTTTTCATCCTCATTTGTTTGTAGAAATCTCTTAATTTCCTGTCAGATATCTTTGAGGACAGAAGTTTGTATTTTAGTCTTCATGTATTTGTAGCATTTCTGAAATTTTTCTTGCATTTGAGCTCTAGTTTTATTCCATTTTGATCTGATGGGGTACAGGGTCTGATTTCAATTTTTGTATTTGTTGAGACCATTTTTGTGAACTAAAATATGTTCTATTATAGAAAAATATTCCATGTGTTGCTGAGAAGAATGTGTATTCCTCCTTTGATGTGTAGAATATTCCATAGACATCTGTAATGTTTAGTTAGCCTATGGTTCTGTTTAAGCTTACTGTTTCTCTGCTGATTTTTTGCTTTAATGACCTGTTTCTTAAAGAAAGTGAGGTACTGAAATTTACTATAATTAATGTGTCCGGCCCAATGTGTTCCTTTATCTCCAATAAAGTTTGTTTTATGAAGGAATGTGCATCTACATTTGGTGAATAAATGTTAAGTATCATGATGAGTTCCTGGGTCTCTGTTCCTTTTACCAATATGTAGTGACTGTTTCTGTCTCCCCTGATTAGTTTGGGATTGAAGTCTAAATTGTCAGAAATTAGTATCACTACTCATGCATTTTTTATTTCCCACATGCTTGGCATATTGTTTTCCAACCTTTAACTTTCAGAATTTTATGGTCTTTATGGATGAGATGAATCTCTTGAATCCCATAAATTGAGTGATTTTTTTTTTTTAGTCCAGTTAGCCAGTTGGTACCTCTTGAATGATGAGTTGAGACCATTTAAATTTAGGGTAATTATTGAGAGGAGCTCATTATTCTGCATCATTTTGGTGTTTGTTTCTATTTTTTGATTCATAGTCTGTTGTATTCTTGAGTTCTCTTCATGTCTATTATTTATTTCTTCGATGTTGCATTTGGGGTTATCTTACTACTCCCATATGTGCTGTTTCATTAAGGATCTTCTACAATGCTGGTTTGGTGGTTACAAATAAACTTATCAGTATCATGGAATATCTTGAACTCTCCATCTATTTTAAAAGACAGCTTTGCTGGGTAAAATAATCTTGGTTGGCAGTTATTCTTTATCAGGACTGGAATGATGTCTGACCATGCTTTCCTTACTTTAAAGTTGTTATTGAAAAGTCAAATGTTATTTTCATGGGTTTGCCTTTGTGAGTTTGCATCTCCCACTTTCAGCTTTTAAAATAGCTTCTTTGCTCTTTAGATTTAGTATTTCAATTATAACATATTGGGGAGGGGATCTGTTCTGATATACTCTATTTGTAGTTCTGAATGTTTCAGTTTTCTGGGTATCCAGTTGTTGCTTTAGGTTTGGGAAGTTTTCTCATCTGATACATCTGAATAGATTTCCTAATCCTCTTGTTTTGTTTCAGCTCCTTTGTGAACTCCCTCAATTAATTGTTTGTGTCTACCCATTTTGTAACAGACCCTTTGAAAGTATTAATCATACTGCCTCATCTTTCTTTCTTGGTGTCTAAATAGATAAGATCTTCAACTCTTTCTTCAGTTTCAGAAATCCTGTTTTTGCCTTTATCCAGGCTGGATATCAAATATTCTACTGTAATATTAAGTTGATTTATGTTGCTTTGTAATTCTAGCATTTCTGTTTTATTCTTCTTCAGGATTTCACTTTTTTTGTTGAATTTTTCTTCTAAGCTAGATGCTTTTTCATCTGTTGTTTCAATTGTTCTCATTGTGATGTCCTTGATGTCTTACAACATATTTTTATGCAGGCTTCTAAATTCTTTTTCTGGCATCTCTAAGAATGTGGTTACTTTAAAATTATCTATCAAAGGTCTTTGGTCCATTGAGGCTTCCTATCCAACCTGACTTTTCATGGTTTATGTATTTTTATGTTGAGGCTTGCACATTGCTTGGTCTGGGTGCAAAGTCTAGTCAATTGAGGGTGTAAAAAGTCCAAAACTTTGTTTTTGACAAATAAAGTGTTTATTGTAAGATAAATCCATAGCTTTACCTTGATTTTAATACTAGAATATATATATGTATATATATGTATATGTATATATGTATATATATGTATGTGTAATATATATATATATATATATATATATATATATATATATATATATATGATTACTAACAGTAGAAATACACTGAGTTAATCTCTTGGGGATTATGAGGTTTAAAACTAGTGATTTTATTGAAATATACTGCAAGAGGGACTGGGATTTAGCTCAGTTGGTAGAGCACCACTCTGCAATCTCTGAGATCCTAGGTTTGATTCCCAGCACCACAAAATTGGGAGAAGAACATGGTAATCCACTTTTGAGGCAATCCTGAAGCAATCAGCCATTGAAAACCCTATGAGGGTCACTATGAGTCAGATATGACACAATGGCACCTAACAACAACAGCAACAGCCTACTGCAAGAAAATTCAATTTTTAAGTTTTGTTCCAGAATCACTCTTTGCACATATAAATGTGTGTGCTCCATGCCTCATATACTTGTGTTTTAAGCCTAAAAGTTAGCACCATATTCATATCTTCTGTATATTTTAATTAAACCTTAATATATTTCGCCTATGGGCTGGGGTTTAGCTCAGTTTGTAGAGTGCTACACTGCACTGAGGACATGGGTTCAATCCCCAGCACAGCAAAAGTGGGAGAGGGATGTGGCAATCCACTCCCAAAGCAATCCTGAAAGAATCATCATTGAAAACCATATTAGGGTCACTATGTGTTGGATCCAATTTGATGGCACCTAACAACAACAACAACAACAACATATTTTGCATACACTTTCATATGAGTATGATGAAAGGGTGTCTCATTTAAAACATAATGTGTACTTTCTAACATAAAAAGTAGATAAAATAGAAAAGATATTAAAGGATTCTCATGAAAACATTCATCCTCAACAATTAATTCATGGCTGCTTTATTTCATACTGGTATATTGACTCCCTACCTCAATACAAGCTTTCCCAGTGCCTGTCCATTGTAAAAGTCAACTTTCTTACCACTGCTAACTGCCAGAATGTCAGAGTGGGTGACTGCTGCACTACTGGTCTAGTACCCATCGGGTTACTCAAAACTTGTGTTTACAACTCCATTAAAAATGGCCAATGTGGACACTGAAATTCTTTTGAAGTTGGTCCTGATTAACTAGATCAATAATGGTAAGATAACAAGATGAGCTAAGTCATCCTGTGGAAAGCATTGATTTTTCTTGGATATATGGTCAAACTCATTGAAACCATGTTTTCAAATTTATGCTTTCTAATGCTTTGCTTAGAAATTAGCTATTGATGCAGAGAATGAATTTTTGGTGACATTAGAAATCCTTACTGAAATTGCCACAAAATCCAGAGGGAAGCTACAAATGGTTACACAGAAGTACTGAAAAATTTCTAGAACAGTTAGCTGAAGTCACCAATGACGATGATGTTGCTACTTCAGATATTGAATGTTTATAGTGTGGTAACAAAGAATTATTTAAGAAGTATTTAGAATTATTTAAGAATTATTAAGAAGAAATAGCACTCATGGAACCTCTTCTCTCCCAGAATATATCATTCAGTTTTAGGGATATTCATAAAATCAATTTGTTTATATTTTTGAAACAGATGATGATAATTTTGATCAAAATTTAATGATTCTTAGACTAGATGAATATAGACATATTTTAAAAAATATTAAGTAAGAAATATAATCTATTTTCTCTTTATTAAACTGTTATGTTAATATATACCTATTATATTTTTCTAGCCTGCAGCCAGACCACTGTGGCATCTGATCCTGTCAGATCTTGGAAGCTAAGCAGGGTCGGGCCTGGTTAGTACTTGAATGGGTGACTGCCTGGGAACACCAGGTGCTGTAGGCGTGGGAGAAGGATCTGGCAACCCACTCTCAAAAAACAATCAGCCTTTGGAAACCCTATGAATAGCAGAGAAACACTAACAATACTGTTTTGTCTGTTGTACATAGGATCACTTTGAGTCAGACACTGACTTGACAGCACCTAACAACAACAACATTATATTTTTCAATGTTTAATATTTTGTATGCCCTTGACAGGCTTATGGGAGTAATCTAACTTATACTTTGCAGTGTAAGTACAGATGAAACTTTTTTCAGTACATATCATGGAGCATAATTACTGGATCATATGTTAAGAATATATTTAGTTTGGTAATGACATGCCCAGCAGTCTTCCAAAGTGTTTGCATTATTTTGTATTCCCACCAGCAAAGGAGGAAAATTCTTTTTTCTCTAAGTGCTTATCAACATTTAAGATTGTCAATGTTTTTTATTTTGTCCTCTAATAGATGCATAGTGGTTAATTTGCAATTCTTTAACAATATCCCCCACACGTCTGTCAGCTTGTCATGTTATGGGGCTTACGTGTTGCTGTGATGTTGAAAGCTATGCCACTGGTATTTCAGACACCAGCAGGGTCACCCATGATGGACAGGTTTCAGCTGAGCTTCCAGACAAAGACAGACTAGGGAGAAGAACCTGGCAGCCCACTCCCAAAATAATTAGCCATTGAAAACCGTATGAATAACAGAGAAGTATTGTCAAATATAGTGCCAGAAAATGAGCCCCCAGATTGGAAAGCATTCAAAAGATGACTGGGTAAGAATTGCCTCTTCAAAGTAGTTGTTGCTAGTGCCAGTGAGTCAGTGTCTGACTCATAGTGACCCTGTGTACAGCAGGTGAAACACTATTGTTAGTGCTATTGTCTTTCATGGATCATGGCTTCCATATTGTATCAAAATTGTTGTTGTTGTTGTTGTTAGGTGCCATTGAGTCGGTATCTGACTCATAGCGACCCTCATAGGGTTTTCAATGGCTGACTGTTTCGGGATTGCCTTGGGAGTGGATTTCCAGGTCCTTCTCCCATTTTTGCAGTGCTGGGAATTGAACTCGGGACCTTAGAGACTGCAGCATAGCGCTCTACCAACTGAGCTAAATCCCAGCCCCTGCATCAAAATAGTAATTGCGATATGCACAGTCATCTTGGTTTTCATCTATATTTTCTTATCAGAGCTTGAGAGTTTTGCATTTTACATATAGGTCTATAATCCATTTTGAGTAAATTTTTGTGAAAAGTATAAAGTCTATGTCTACATTCATTCTTTTTGCATGTAGAAGGCTAGTTGTTCTAGCAACATATCTTGAAAAGACTATTTTTGCCCTTTGCATTACTTTTGCTGCTTTCGCGAAGATCAGTTGGCTATATTAAGGTGGATATATTTCTAGACTATCATTCTTTCATCAAGACAAGACTATCTTGATTACTATAGCTTAGAGTAAGCCTCAAAGCTGGGTTTTGTGTTGGCTCTTCTGAGTCTTTTGCTTTCCATATGAACTTTAGAATCAGTTTGTCAATACCCACAAAATTTGTTGGGAATTTGATTGTGATTTTGTTGACTATATGTATTATGTTTGGAAGAACACGATTTCCCAAGCTCCCAAGGGTGCTTTTGACTGCTCTAATAATGCAAAGGAACTGTTTTCCCAGCTTTTCCTCTCAGGCTTTACACATGTCTATTTTTTGCATCAATTGTTCACTTGCCTTGGACTGTTTACTAGGAATGCACTCTGAATAACTACTTTTCTGCCCTGAGTGCATTCTGAGCTAAGCAAAACAAAATCAATGCCCTGGTCAATTCCTCAGGTGGCCCCAGACAAGTTAGAACAGACAAAATATAATTCTTTGGGAATAAGATATGCAATGCTCTCTACAGAACTAGGGGCCAGAGGCCCACTCTGTGAACTTTGGCTGCAGTGTGAAGATCAGCATTGAGCTGGGAAAGTCAATGAGGCAAGAACAAGTAAAAACGCCCACAAAGCTTTCCCACAATTTCCCTTGATTCAGGGTTTGCTTGGCTCTTATAAAACTTTGGATTTTTCCAGAGTTCTTTCAAAGTTGATTCTTAGAGTTATACTTGGTATTTCAATAATTCTGTGAAAGGATGGGCCCTATGAACTACTTCAAGAACTGTGCAGGTCAACAAACATCCATTTTCGTTGATGACACTCTGTGTGAGTTTTAAAAGTCATATCTCTATAGTGAATATTCTGATGAGCCAGGATTATTTTGGTCCTGGTTGTGTTTGTTTTTTGTATATTGTTTGTTTCTTAGTGTGGAACTTTTTGTTGTGGGATTACATTTTATTTTAGTCTCTTCTCTCATTTGCATAGTTTTTCCAAAACCTACAAAATATCTACAAAAGGTTATGGCAGGAGCTCAAGAAATAATTCTGATGGAAATTGACATTTCTTTTTCTATTTCCAAGTGGTCTGAAGTTTGTTATGATCTTGTCTTTCAGTTTTGCTGAGAAGATGGAATTTTACTTATTTATTTGTTCATTTGTTTGCTTTTTGTTTGTTGACCTGCACAGTTCTTGAAGAATATATGGAAAGATTTAGGTTTAGGGAGCCACCATTACCTTGGCTAACTGGAAATCCTTTAATTACATTTTTTTTTGTGGTTTGATTATGACAGCATTGTTAGCATTTTTATTCAAACTGATTTACTATTGACTGTTATTATTAAAAGAATTAATGTTTGTTGAGTATATATTAAGTGTCAAGCTCTGCCTTATTTTTAGTTTCAGAAGTGTGAAGTGACTATGCCATGATCAGTATTCTCAGGAACTTTTATCCTAGGGAATATTGTAGTAATTTCACCTATCATACTACTTTAAAAATATATATCTATATCTACACAATATCCTCTGTTCTTAATAGACATATAGTATTTTATTGGTAAATGAGAAACTCAAAAGCTATTCAACATAACTCTACAGCAAGATGATAATCTATCTTATAAAACAGTTGGGTGGCGGTGGCAGCCAGGGGGAAGTTACTGACAGCAGCAACAAAAACATACAAAAGAAAGGATGGCTTTTTTCATATCTTTATATCTCAAAGTTCTCATGTTTCAATTTATTTGTAAACATTATTGAGTATCTACCCTGAATAGGGCCCACAGCTGTACCACTGTGATGTCTGATCCTGTCAGATCTCAGAAACCAAGCAGGGTTGAGCTTGGTTCATACTTGGATGGGAAACTGCCCGGGAACACCAGATGCTGTAGGCATGCGTGAAGGACCTGGCCACCCACTCCCAAAAAACAATCTGCTATTGTAAACCCTATGAATAGAAGAGAAACAGTAACAATACTTTTTCACCTGTTGTACGTAGGGTCACTATGACTCAGATAAGGACTCCATGGCATCTAACAACAACACTTTGAATAGGAGCATATAATGCATTGGTCCTCTATCAAGGAACAGTAAGATAAGACCAAATCATTACCTTCTAGATACTTACTTTGTTTAGAGACAAACACATATACAAGTTATTTAAAAACAAGGCCAGGCTTGCAATAAATTCTACAGTAATTCTGTATTAAAGGCATGAACAAAGATATAGGCAAAGAGCTATGTACAAAGTTTAAGTGCTAGGTGCTCATCTAGAGTTTTAGAAGAAGGGAGGCTTTCTTGGAAGCATTATCAAATGTTGCACTTGGGCACATGTTAGTTTATTTGCATAACGAAGACTTGATTGAAATACAGTTAACAATCATACCAGCCTCCCTATAAGAGTAGATTTTTTTTCCATAGTAAAACAATAAATAATAGGGACAACTACAGGCAGAGTATGGGCTGGGATTTAGCTCAGTTGGTAGAGCACTGCGCTGTAGTCTCTGAGGTACCGAGTTCAATTCCCAGCACCACAAAAATGGGAGAAGGACCTGGCAATCCACTCCCAAGGCAATCCCAAAACAGTCAGCCATTGAAAATCCTATGAGGGTCGCTATGAGTCAGATACCGACTCAATGGCACCTAACAACAACAACAACAGGCAGAGTATATAAATGGCTAATAAAGCTGACTTCACTAACTAAGCCTCTAGGTGTTTCCAACTTAGGAAACTGAAAAACGTTTTGGTTTCATTTCATCCTATAAATTTTGTACATATGAAATAATTAAATGATGTTTTCATTGTCTTTCTAAAACGGAGGTGGGAACCTAGAAACCTAGAAGCTGTAACTTATGAGTATGTCAAATCAAGATTTATCTGTAGATAAAAAATAGCTGGTTTGGCAACAAGAATTTTAGCTGTTGAATCTGTTATGGTTCTGAATTTAATTAGTTGTTTATTGCTTATTTAAAACAGATTGATGATGTTGATTTGAAACAGTTTGTGATCATGACAAAATTGCTTATGTGGGATTTTTTTCTGATATTTTTCTTAGAATATGTTCTGCCTGTCAGAGTGCTATGTGTTTGCCTCATTAAAATAAACCTGCCCTAATCTTGTTCCATGTAAAAGGTAATATTACAATTAGTTTGCATAGTTTTGCATCAAGGATTGGATTTATTTTCTATATTGGTTTTCATAAACTAAGCAATAGCTTACAGTTTTATATCTGAACATCTGAGGTATATAATATTCTCTTCCCATTAGCTAAGAAAAGCTATATAAAATTAAATTATTTTTATGTATCATTTGAGCCAGAAATTGCAAATTGGTGGTCATAGGTATAAAGATGGGGCAAATCCAAGTTTCCATCACACACCTGTCCTACCATACCCACTCCACTTCAAACATTAAAAAGTTCATTGTTGACATTTAAATATATAACATGCAATTCGGACTTCTGGCTTCTCTTGAAAACTCAAAATATCTGACAATGGCTGGGCCAAGCTTTTAACTAGATTACAGAGATTCCAACTCACTCTTTATTGACACAAACTTTAACACCTCTACATTTCTTTCATTATATATTCCAACTTCACTGCCCTGTCATTGTAGGCATTTGGGCTAAAATAAAGTATATTCAATTCACATTTCAAGTGTTAAAATGGTTAAACTTCAAGCTCTCTTTTCTTTATTTTTCTGGGAAATATACACATCAATACAGATAACATAAGTTACAATATATTGTCAAATCTAATCCGCATCCTTTCAACATTTTGAGATGGCTACAAAATCAGATATAGATTAGAATCATGTGTGGATTAGATTCATATGAGAGAGCAGCTCTTGGCAGGGAATCCAATCTGCATGATGACTCAGATAGTTTCTTAAACTGGATCACTTCTTAAAATTGAACATTTGAATGAGTAACCATGTGTGTTCATCCCTCAGTTTGTGCTGTTCTTGTTAGGTGCTGTCAAGTCAAGTCCTACTAATAGCAACCCTATGCACAACAGAATGAAACACTCCCCAACACTGTGCCATGCTGGGTGCTATGTCATTGCTTCTCTACTATTCACAGGGTTTTCTATGACTGTTTTGGGAATGAGCTGACAGATCCTTCTCCCATTTTTGTGGTACTGGGGGTCAACCCAGAATCTCAGAGTATACGGAGCAACCACTCTACCAACTGAGCTAAACCACAGTGGATCATTTTGTGCTACTACAATAAATTACCATAGACTGAGTAGCCTAAACAACAGAAATTTACTGTCACGGTTATGGAGATTAGGAAGTGCAAGATCAGGATAGCAGCAGATATAGATCCAGTATCAGGCACGTACCGTTTTCCTGGTATGTGGTCAACAGTCTTTCACTTTGAGAAAACAAACATGATCACTAGTCTCTTTTCATATGGGCACTAATCACATTCATTAGAATTCTACTCTGATGACTTAATTGCCTACCAAATGCACCACCTCCTATTAGAAGAATCGATGCTTTTGAATTATAGTGCTGGAGACGAATATTGACTATACCATGGACTGCCAAAAATACAACAGATCTGTCATAGAAGTAAACTCAAAAAGTCATAGATCAAACTATCATAAATTTGAACTTAGAAAAGTTACTTAAATTCTCTAACCCTCAGTTTCTTTGCCTGTATAATTAAGTTGGTGTAATATCCCAAAGCAACAAGACACTATAGCCATCAGAGTTCTCTAGAGAACTGGAGGGCAATGACTCTGTTTTTATGATATCAGGCAGATTTTTGCTCACTTGACCTAGCACTCTTCCACTTCTGCAGATAAAGAAATTAGTTGATTACTCAGCTATTTTACTTCTAGAAACACTATGATCATCTAGCTATAGGTCTCTGCAAACTAAACTGATTAGATAATTACTTTGGCTCTCCTTGTGGTTGGGAGAAGGACATGGCAATCCACTCCCAAGGCAATCCCCAAATAATCAGCCATTGAAAAGCCTGTAAGTGTTGCTATGAGTGGGACATGACCCAATGGCACCTAACAAAACAACAACAACAATTACTTGTGGTAAACATGCCCACCTTCCCTTTGGCAATTAAGTGCTGCCTCTTAGTTTCTGATACTCCAAGATATAGTGCTTCTGCTCTGCATTTGGGTTTCTAATTAAATGGTGGCAATTCCTACTATACTCTCCAGTCTGTCAAGAAGCACAACCACATAACTCTTCAAAGATGCTGGGATTTCCAAAACAACTTTATTTCTCATAGTCTTATTGATCACATGTATAAAGAAGTGTCTTCTTGACACTTTTATGATGGGTGAGTGGTGTTAAATAATAAATTATGATAATGTTTCAATCTCCCTAAGTTTTTAGATCCCTTCTACAATATGCCAAGGCAGTTTTGACATTTCACCTTCATTTAGAATAGACTACCTTTTGATTCATGTTTTATCCATCCAAAATACATTAAATCTATAATTTTGCTTAACATTCTTATATCAATAAAATTTTCTTGATCAAATTTTATACTTCTTTCAGTATTATCTCACATTTTTCATATTCACTCCCATACATATTCTGTGGATTTGTCTACATAAGTTGGAAAAATTATCCATCTCTTTTGGTATTCAGAAGAGGATGTGGAACCAGGGACATCATTGTTGATGTCAGATGGATATGAGCTGAAAATAGAGAATATCAGTTAGAGGTCTATGTTTTATTGACTATTCAAAAGATTTTACTGTGTGAATCATAACAAATTATGGATACTATTGCAAAGAATGGGAATACTAGAGCACTTAATTGTACTCATGAGGAATCTGTACATCAACAATGAGGCACTTGTTTAAACAGAACAAGGAAACACTGCCTGGTTTAAAGTTGAGAATGGTGTACCTCAGGGCTGTCCTTTTACTGTACCTCTTCAATCTCTATGCTGGGCAAATAATCTAAGAAGCTGGACTTTATGGAGAAAAATATGCCATCAGTATTGGAGGAGGACTCATTAACAACCTGTGTTATACAGACGACACACTCTGCTTGCTGAAGGCGAAGAGAATTTGAAACATTTACTGATGAAGATCAAAGAACACAACCTTCAGGATCAATTGCACATCAATATCAACAAAATAAAAGTTTTCACAATTGGGTCAGTAAGCAACTTCATTATAAGTGGAGAAAAATTGAGATTGCCTAAGATTTTGCTTTACTTGGTTCTGTTATCAACAACTGTGGAAGCAGTGGCCAAGAAATCAAAAGACACATTGCATTGAGAAAAGATGTTGCAAAAGACCTCTTTAAAGTATTGAAAAGTAAATAATGTCGCACTGAAGGCAAAGGGGTATCTAACTCATTCCATGGCATTTTTTAGTAGCACCATATGGTTGTGAAAGCTGGACATTGAATAAGGGAGACAGGAAAAGAATTGATGCTTTTGAATTATGATGCAAGAGATGAATATTGAACATACCATGGACTGCCAAAAGAACCAACTGATCTGTCCTAGAAGAAGTGCAACCCGAGTGCTCCTTGGAAGCAAGAATGGCTAGATTGTGTCTTATGTATTTTGGACATTTTATCAGGAGGGACCAATCCCTGGAGAAAGACATGATGTTTGGGAGTGTGGCAGGTCAAGGGAAAAAAGGAAAACTAGGTGGTTTGACACGATGTCCGCAGCAATGGGCTTAAACGTAAATAAGATCATGTGCCTTGTACAGAATCAGGTAGTATTTTGTTCTGTTGTACATAGGATCACTATGAGTTGGATCCAACTCAATGGCACCTAACAGCAACAACAACCTTTCATAAGGTGATATTTTGTACAAAACTTTTTTAAGCCTTCTCAGACTGGGGTGTAGTTACAGATCTAGAAGCAAAAACTGGTGGTGGTGGTGGTGGTTGCTAAGGAGAATGTGAGGGTTTTTGCAAGACAACTACCTCAGGGAGTTCATTATAGTTTCCTCAGATAAAGCATGTTAATCTCTTCTGATGGGGATGCAACAACTCCTCAGACAAAGAAGCCTCAAAGGAATTTAGTGGTTAAGTTTAGGAGTTTACCTGGAACTTCCCATATATACAAATTCCTATATTCAATATCTTTTTTTCTCAATTAATACCCTTACTTCAATGGCAGGAACTCTGTAAAGTTGGGAATTGAATTTATGTTGTAATTCAGCCATTAAAGATGAGATTCTAGGTGTAGTTTTTTCACAATCTCAGTTCTACAGCTAGGGGAGATAAAGTTTTTTTTCAGGAAAGACAGAACTTTTCAGATAATATATGTGACACTTAAGCTGGGAATTTGAATTCTTGATCTAATCCCTTTATTTCTCCACTTTTCAAGTACAATTAGAAACAACCAGTCAACATTTTTATACTAATTGTTTTGACAAAAATGTTTTAAGGTATCAAATACATGGTCACATAGGACCTTGTCTTTTATAAATATTTAATTAAGAATACCTTGTGGAGATATTTTTCATATATCTAGTACCACATCACATTATGAACTATCAATACTCTCTTCACTCCTAGAAATAAAGTCATTGTTGTTGTTGTTGTTGTTAGGTGCCCACTCCTAGAAATAAAGTTATTAGCAACTTTAAATTTAATTAGACTAAAAGAACATATTTCGTATGGCCCCAGAAATAATTTAGAACACTTATATTTAAGATTCTGTTTTTGTAGATCCACTTATAGTACCAAACTTTATATTAGTCATGGTTTTCCAGAGAAACGGAACGTACTTGTAGGAGCTGGTAGTCCAAAATTCAAAAGACAGCCTAGAAATTCTGGCAAGAGTTGATGTTGAAGTCTTTAGTCTAAAGGTAATCTGGGGCATAATTGCTTCTTCTTTGGTGTACTTTAATCTTCTTTTAGGGCCTTCAACGGATTGGATAATGCTTATCCACATTATGAAGGACAGTCTGCTTTATAAAACATCTGCTGTTTCAAATGTTATTTATACCTAAAAGATACCTCACAGAAACATATAAATTGGTATATGATGAAAAATTTGGTCCATGGCCCACATAGATATAACCACCAAAACTGTTGTAGAGATAATGTGAGCATCTATATGAAGGCTTAATTTGGCCCATAGTAAACACTGATCAAAAGTTAACTATAATAATTTCTCTTTATATATAGTAATTTCTCAACTGGTAGGTACTATTTCCCCCACATGCTATGGGGACTTGCATATTGCAATGATGCCACCAGTATTTCAGTTACCAGTAGGGTAACCAGTAGGGTACCATAGTAGACAGGTTTTAGCTGAGTTTCCAGACTGGCAGAGAGTAGGGTGAAAGACCTGGAAAAGCCCACTCCTGAAGCAAGCATTCATTGAAAATTCTGTGGAGATAGAGAAGCACTGTCAAATATAGTGCCAGAAAATGAGCCCTTCAGGTTGGAAGGCATTCAAAAGATGACTGGGAAAAAGTTGTCTCTCAAAGTAAAGTGAACTTTAATGATGAAAATAGAGTAGTGGCCCTGGGACCTCCATTTGCTGATGTCTCATGACTCAAAATTAGAAGAAACATAGTGGTTTAAATAATGGGCTCAAACATAAAAAATGATCATGTATCTGGCACAATGTCCGACAGTGGATTTCCTTCTGTTATACATAGGGTTGTTATGAGTTGGGCCCAACTTGAAGGCACCTAAAAACAAAAGGTACTGTGTTAGTTCTTTGTATGTATCTTATTATTTAATATTTGCCACATATTGCAAAACATGTATTACTATTCCTTTCCTACTTTACAGATAAGCACAGAGACTGGCACAGGGAAGTTACAGGCATTGCTTAGAATTCTCTTTTTTACTCTGATAATCAAATACCATCTCTCATTCCCACTTATAGTGGAACTGCAGTCAATTATTTCTTACCACCCAATGTGGCATACTCACAAGACTTATCCAGTCATTCAATATCCTTGGTTTCAATCATTGGTTTAGGATGGGTATATGTCCCAGTCAATTAACAGTGATGTGGAGAAAATCATATTCTTCCTGTTGAGCACCTCTATATTGCTCCCCCACCCCCATTCAACTTTCCCATTCTCTCTATGATGGATCCTTCTGTAATTTACAACCTTATATGTATACAATTGTGTGTATATTTGTGTGTATGTGTGTGTGTGTCTACTTTTTTTCTTTAAGGTAGATCTAGCTCCCTTATATGAATGAGATCATGCTGCATTTCTCTTTTTAAATCTGGGTTATTTCACTTAAAATGATAATCTCCAAGTTCCATCCATTTTGTTGTAAATGATGTAATTTCATTTTTTTCCTACTGAATAATATTCCATTATGTGTATACATACCACATTTTAAAAGTCCTGTCATCTGTTGATGGGCATCTGGGCTGATTCCATATTCTGGCAATTGTGAAGAGGGCTGGAATAAACATAGAAATGCATGTCCCTTTGGTATGATGACTTTAGAGTCCTTTGGGCATATGCCCAGGAGTGGTATAGTTGGATTATATAGAGGTTCCATTTTTAGTTTTATGAGGAACTACCATACTGATTTCCATAATAGCTGTATAGTCCCACCAGTGTAAAAGGAACAGTTGATGTATTCTTAAGAGTAGCAGAGCCTGAATCAGATTTAGCTGTGATTGGAGACATAGAAGCTTGGTGAGAGGGAGATTCAGCATCAACATCATGGTAATACAAAACCAGTCATAAGCCAATGTTTGGAAGGGCAAAAGTTATAATCCTATTAGAGACAGTTGACGAGTAGCAGAATGGACTAGGTAGACATATTGCAGAGTGGGAGAGAGAGAGGTGAGCAAGAAAGAGTATTTTTGTTCCCATGACACCTGGTCATATTTATGGTACTAAGGGTCTGTGCAATTCTGGTTTTTTAATAATTCAGTGAGATTGGGTTTCTGCTTCTTGCTTAGATCACTTCTTTGCCTTTTCCCTGAATTGATTTTTGTAGATTTTATTTATCTTTTAGAGAGGAACATAAGTTTTAAGAGTTAGATCATGCTTTAGGTTCTTTGTGAGTAGCTCAGTACTCTGTATTTTGTTGTTGTTGTTGTTGTTAGGTGCCATTGAGTTGGGTCTGACTCACAGTGATCCTCATAGGGTTTTCGATGGCTGAGTGTAAGGCTTTCAGAATAAATATTAAAGTATTTGTTTTTATACCTACTTTTCTTGTGATGACAGTCATGTCTTCACACTGATTATACCATAATTTTTAAATTTATTAAGTAAAAATTATCTTTGAAACTCTGGTAAAATATATAATCACACTTTTTGAAAAAGTCCATAAATGTATGCACATACATACATGCATAATATTTTGGATATAGTTTCAGAGATTTTACAAACCTCAGGAAATCTAGTAATAAACCCTCATAGCCCAGGTTAGAAATCTCAATATAAAGTATTACTATATTTCTATTAATATATTAATAGAAATATGTTACTAATTCACTATGAGAGCTTTCTATTTAATGTAATCCTATGGTGACTCAATTTATCGATTAAATAAGCCACCTTTGAAACACAAGATGATTTAAATTTTTCTTTTGTAATTTTGAACTTTAAGATAGATGGTTTATTTTGTCCTAATATGATAGAATTCTAAGCATGTGCCACGGTTAAATTGCTTATATTTTCTTGGTTATGAAACTATCTCACCATATGTCTAGTCCAGAGAATATTGCTATATCAACCTTTCATATGGGAAAAAAATCCACTTATAGAGAAGAGTTTTTAAATTTAATATTAAATAATTAAAATCCATCCTCACATAGACATCTCAAATTAAGATTGTTTACATGCTGTTTAATTAGGTGCAATTAAAAAGCTCTTTCAACACATTTGTGCCCAGAGGGAGCCTTGCCTGAGCTGATGGAATGACTCTTACATACAGAAGCTGCCTCGGTATTTGAGGAGGAGTATCCCTTTGGAAGATGGATAGGTAAGGGTACTTTGAATTTTGCCGAAGGAGGAAAGAGATGTTGAAATTTTTCTTTAGAGAAGAAAGGATACAAAGTTCTGCTTGACAGTCTTGTACAGCAAAGAAGGCTTCTTATCCTTTCAAACGCCCTCATGATAGCAGCTACAAAGATCCCTAAGCCAGAGCATGCTGTTCCTTTGCTCAGGACCCATCAAAGCCATCCCAACTCACAAAGAGTAAACCTCCTGGCAGGCCCAGCCTGACGTTCCTGTAGGATCACTCTCCTCTGCCCTTGACCAGTTCCAGTTTGTGGGTCTTGCCACATCCTTACCCTCTAATCTTCTTGTCCTGGCTTGTTTGGCTACAGATGCATGTCTGTCCTCTCTCCCTGAAATGTTCCCCAGTTGCAGGGCTTCTCCCTTCATCTCAGTCAAGGATTTGCTCACATGCCCCCTTTCCATTGGATGCTTTTTCATTACCTTCTTTAGCTCAATTGATTGAGTGCTGCTCTGTGTTCTGTGAGGCTCTGGGTTCCATTCCCAGTACTACACAAATGGGAGAAGGATCAGGAAGCCCACTCTGGAAATAATCCTGAAATAATCAGCCATTGAAAACCACATGAATAGCAGAGAAGTACTGGCACAGTGCCAGGCAGGGCACAGTGTTGGAGACTGTTTCGTTTTACACAGGGTTACTATGGGGAGACCTGACTCCATTACACCTAACAACGATAACAAGCATTCTAGCTCCTTCCCCTCCTTGACTCTGCCCTTGCTACTTCACTCCTCTGTTTTGATTTTTTCCCTAACACATGGATTATCATCTGACATATTATATCTTTTAATTATTTATCTAGATAAATCTGTCTTTTTCTGTTAGAAAATCAATCCCAAAATATTACAAGTTGTTACTTCTTTTCATTGTTTGTTACTCTGTGCTCAATACCTATACAATGATCCAAAGTAGGTGCTTAGTAATGATTTGTTGAATGCATAAATTACTGAGTGAATGAATGAATAAAGGGGACTTTTTAAGGATTTTTCTTTATTAAATTGATTATAATTTTTCCATTGTTGAATTTTCATTTTTAATGCTTTTTAAATTTATTGTGACTTCATTTTATCAGTATCCTAATTGCAAGGGAAATCTAATTTTAGTTCTACACTAGTCAGTTTAATATTAGCTTGTTCAATGCTGGGTGCAGTGGCTCACACCTGTAATCCCAGTGACTCTGGAGACAGAGGTAGGAGGATCACAGATTCAAGGCCAGAGGCAGCCTGCATACCTGAGCAAGATCTTGTCTCAAGATAAGTTAAAGATTGGCTGGGTTTGCAGGTCAGTGGTACAGTGCTTGCAAAGCATGTGTGAGGTCCTAGCTTCAGCTTCCCAGTACCACAAAATAAACAACAACAATAGCAAACAAACAAACAAAACATTTGCTTGTTTAGATGGAGTTGAAGTTCCATAGGCTAAAGTGAGAACTTCATAAAATTGGGTAACAGTTACTGGCAAATAAGCTTATTTAGTATGCCCCCACTGTTCACCATCGTGTGAATAGACTTCATAGGAAAACTAACCAATTTTTAAAAAGTGATTAGGGATCTTAAGACAGTATAGAGTTTAAGGATGACCTTGGCAAATATAAGTTTTGTAGTCCTCTAAAACTGTTGAGGTCTGCAGCCATAGCTCCCTGGCACCTTATCCCATTTTATATCGAAAGCTAAGCACAGTTGGTCTGGTTAGTCCTCGGATGGGAGTCCACCTGGGAATATCACATGCTATAGGCTAGGGAGAAGGACCTAGAAATCCACTCCTGAGACAATCCACCACTGAAAACCCTATGAATACTAGAGAAGCACTGAAAATAGTGCTGTCATGGCACAGTGTCAGGGAGTGTTTGGTTGTGTTGTATATCAGGTGGCTATGAGGTGGACCTGACTCCATGGCATCTAACAACAAAAACAAAACTGTTGAAGGGGTGCAGATTAGACTCAAGAATATATGGGCTCGGTGGCACATTCTTGTAATGCCAGCGGCTTGGGAGGCAGAGAGAGGAGGATCACAAGTTCGAGACCAGAGGCAGTCTGCGTAACTTAATGAGACCCTGTCTCAAAAAGTAAAAAAAAAAATGGGCTGAGGGGGCAGCTCAGTGGTCCAGCACTTGCAAAGCATGCAGGTGTGAGGTCCTGGGTTCAACCCCCAGTACCACAAAAAGAAAAAAAAAAGAATATATGGTGTATATGTGTGTATGTACATAAGTGGACTCGCATGTTGGGTCAGTGTTACTCTTTTTTTAAAAAAAATCTGACTGATGATCTTTAAAAACTCAAACTGAAAGTGGATGAGCTTGAAAGTAAAATTAAGTTAAAGTTCAAAATTCATTTTGTCTTTAGCAAGATACTCAGGAGACTTGTATAAGAAAGGGCCGTGGCATGTTCTTATTTCTGGTGATGAGTCCTTTAAGCAAGAGAGGAGAGATTGTGCTTTGGTGTTAGGAATCGTTTTGTGCTGGAACAATATAAAAGGAAAAGATGAACAGGCTTTCAGAAACAGACCTATTTTTGCTACAGAAATACTCTTGGCTAATTCTTTCTCTTAACTACAGTATACAATGAGTGGTGGGAGAGAGTCCAAAGGGAGCAGAGCTCTCACTTTGAAGCATAGCATGTTAGGTATAAACCACATACATCTTTTTCTAAGAGTCCAAAATACTACGTGTCTAGACTTGGATTGTGTTCTTAGAGATTATTTTGGTTTATGAAAATTCTACTTTTATAACTCAAATGAGAGGTCTGGCAAGAATATTGGAGGTTGGGTTGTGTGCTGTTAAGAATGTAAAATGAGCCACTCCTCCAGCAGTAGCCTCCACTGGGTTGTCTTTCCTCTACTCAGTGGGACTTTCACATTGGGCTATTCTGCCTTTTTGTGAAGGGAAATGTTAACTTAAAGTTAACTGGCTGTCCAGAAAGGGAAGTGGGAGCAGACAATTTTGCTTATAAAGTCAGAGAACTTAGTAGTCATAACTTAGATAATCTTGGCAACCTCAGGCTAAGCCAAATGACCTTGTAGAATTTAATATAAAGCTCAGTGAGAAGAAAGATTTGCTTAGTTTGATTTGGGCTAGCGTGATTTATTTAATTTCTATGTTCAGTTTTATATTTTGGGTATTTGTGAAGCTACATCACAGTCATAATCTGTTGGTGATTATTCATATAAATCAGTTTATAGATTCTACAAGGACAAGCTTTATATTTGTTTTCTATGAGCAAATATTATCAAAATTACTGGCATATAAAAGAATCTAGATCAATAGTTAAACTGGTGAGATGTTAAATTAAATTCCCTTTCCATTTTGTAAAATACAAATGACAGATTATTAGGTCATTTATATAAAATGAATATACTGATTTGTCAACATTTCACTACTCAGAATGCTTAATAACAAACACATGATGTCCCAAATTTTAAATGAATGTGAAAGAGAAATAATTCTTTCACTAATGAAAAGTACGTGTATATGCAATATTTAGTTTGTTTGAAATAGTGATGTTTCATCTGAATACTTGGCTTTTCTTTCAGATATTCTCTCAAACTTATACTATATTAGCTGTCCTTTTGTCATTGTAAGTAATCATTGGCTATTGCTAAATAAGTAAATCTGCATTAATACTCATTTTGAGTCTGTATATAGTTGCCCATGTAAAAAGCATCTAGATTGAAAATTAGCACCTATCTTGGGTGTCATGGTGCATACCTGCAATCCCAGTGACTTGGGAGGCTAAGGCAGGAGAATCTTGAGTTTGAAGCCAGAAGCAGCTCATACAACTTAGTGAGACCCTGTCTCAAAATTAAAACAATAAGGAAGAGGCTTGAGATATAGCTCAGTGGTAGGGCACTTGCCTAGCATTTGTGAGGCTCTGAGTTTAGTGCCACTGTACAACAAAGAAGAGAGAGAGAGAGAGGAAGGAAGGAAGGAAGGAAGGAAGGAAGGAAGGAAGGAAGGAAGGAAGGGAGAATAAGAAAGAAATTAGTACCTATAAGTGAAAACATTTTCCTTTAACTTTGAGGCTTATATTTGAAACTATTTGTTCATTCTAGAATCTTAATATATATAATACAATACTTGCAACTAGAAGTTTGCCTGACTTTCTTTTGTGTAATCCCTGTTTCACCTTTGGGAGGTTCTGGCTTTATCTTTGACAAACTTCCCTCCCAGGCCTAACAGAGAATTTTGAGAACAAGGGTAGCTTATAGTTTTACTTATACTATATCCTCTAAATCTGTGCAAATATGTTTATTATTTTTAAAATTGTAGATACTAATATCCCAACAAGAACTTAACTTTTTATAAGCCTTACTATTACTACTGCTCTACAATTACTACTAGGCCTGAACAATGAATCCTGGAAGAATGTGGACAAATTTGCTTATAGTATATGCAGAATGACATAATGCTTAGTTATTAAAAACTTAAGTATCATTTTGTTACTGTGAAAATGTATTGTTACACGTAAGCAAATAATTAAGATTTAATATTTACTATTCTTATCAAGGGTTTTTAATGGCTGTTTTGGGATTGCTTCTGGAGTGGTTTACCACATCCTTCTCCCATTTTTGTGATGCTAGGGATCGGACCCAGATCCTTAGAGAGTGTAGAGCAGTGTTCTATCAACCGACAGCATATAGCAATTCTTATCTAGAATTATTACTTTTCTCAGAGTTTACATTATATTATTATACTTATATAGTGAGAACACTGAAGTTTATGCCTTGTTAAAATTACTTATTATCAAAAAAATTCTCAAAAATTCTTTATCAGTGAATCCATAAATACTCAGTATTTACAGGATTCCCAGAGAGGATATAGAGCATGAGGATAATAAACATGGCATCAAGGGCAGGTTGTTTTAAAGAAAAAGTGTTTATCATGCTTAGTTCCAGAGATATGGTTTATGGGCAGTGATTACATGGGTGATTTTGCAAGAATGAAAGATAAGTGTCAACCTTTAGCAATAATTCTCTTTTCTAAAGGAATCAGTACTTTTAGTAGATGGTTGGTATTATAAATAAACAGTTTATGAGTTATCTTAATTTGTTCCAAGGAGAGACCTGATGGAAGAGTCAAACGATTGTAATCAAATACTGTGTAACAAACCCAACTTGTTTAGGACCTACATTTTGCTGTTGCCTTTCCTAGCATGTCTCCTTCATAAAATGGAGCAAAGGCTCAGAAAACACACTCTCAGGCGTCTTTTCTCAAATACTAACCGACAGAAATTTCCAGGAGTCTTACTCTGATTGACACCAGAAAAACTGTTGCTGTGAATGTTGTTGCCCAACCATTAAAAAATGAACAGGATCATTAATAGTTCCACTATTAAACTGTCTTCTGGCACTGTGAAGCAGTTTAGCCCATCACAGAATTGCAAAGTCCCTTGAACAATAGCCTTAATAGTAAAGCAGAACAGTTTCCCAAAATTTTTATTTTCTTCAACATCTTAAAAGAAACATTTCTTACTGCATGTTAGATTGTGATAGGAATGGAAATCAAAGATCCAGTTAGGAAAACATGCAAATATTATTTAATATGGTGAACAGACCTATCATAAAGTTAAGCTTATGAGAAATATTTGGTCCCTACCATAATTAGCACAGAAGGAAAGAAAGCAAGAGTAACATCTTAAGAAGGGAGCTCCTGAAATCATTTTGCAAAAATGAGATTCATTTGCCAAAAGACTCAAACAAGAGACTTTTAAAGGGACGAAGGGCATGAGAGACATGGTATGTTAGGGAAACAAAGTAATTTTTATGTGATTTATTATGAATGGGAAAATATTCTCAAAATTTAAAACAAATACTCCAAAAGGGAACATATCTGATAGTAAGGAAAGGAAACATGAATTTCGAAGATAAACACACTAACAATTTTTTGTTATTGATATCCCATGGTGTAGGAAAATGAAACTCATCGCATCTTCAAGTCATTAGATTGCAAAATGAAATGAATTATTGCTAGAGAAAGTATGGTTCATCCCTGAAAGTAAATGGAACAATGATTTGAGAAGAGCATCCTTAATTAGAAAGTGACTTAATAGGGAGAAAGAATCATCTTTCTTTAATTGGAGTATGGTATATCTTGCCTTACTGCCCCAAGTGAGAAGTGGAAGGCCCACTTATGTTAAAAGCAATGGATAAGACATTAGCAGAAATTAAATTGTTGGAGATTTTTAAATGGGGAAAAGCCCAGCCCTGGCCCCCAACACACCAAACCCTCTGTAGGGAATGGACAATTACATTGTGATAGTTTAGGTAGCTGAATGTGATGTTTGCTGAGTGCCACCTTTAAACACCTGATTACAAAAACTAATCCCTCCTTTCCAAGTAAGTGTATTTATTTCCTGTGTGCACAACTGACAGATGACCACAATCACAAATGAGCAGTTAGAAACACATTATGCTTGAGATGTCTTAACCTATTCCTGGATGCCTTCTGTTTTCTAAAGGAGTGGTCAGGTCCTCCTCACTGCTCTCCCCTAGCAGAGCTGTAGCAGGTGGGGCTGGCCGCAGGCTGCTGAATCATGCCAGGGCCACTTTCCACTGGAGCCTACTTTCAATTGCTACTGTGTAATAAAATCAAGTGCTTCTAAAATGAAAAAAAAAAAAAAAGAGTAAATGGCCTTTGTTTCATACTAGTGGATTAGTGTTAGTAAAACCATAGTTTATTAATACTTCTCAGTGTAATTTTTAGAAATACCGAAGTATTTTTTAAATGCGCATTTTAAGCACATTTAAAAGACATCACATCTGCAATTGTTTCTTGCTGTAATGAAAAGAGCTGGCAGCTGGATCCTTCTCACAGAGATTCAGCTGCCTTTTCTTCTCTGCAAGTGTAGAACCAAAGATAGGGATTACTTTTATAAATATGTAATTATAATTTTTTCAGATTCTGATTAATAATTCATTTCCAACTCCTATAACATTGTGCTTGGAATGTCAAACAACTGGGTGAATTGAATTTTGATATTTAAGGAGATTAGGGGGGCATATTGTGCATAAATTTTAGTTCCCATTCCTGCTTCATACAATATTATGGAAGACTATTTGAAATAGATTTGTTTCTGTTAATGGAGCCACATATCTATATGTTTCCCTCAAGAAACATTATTGTTATCTATGGTTTTAAAAATCATGTGGACCTCATGGTGTTGCTCTGAATCTAAGGAGCAATACTGATTCAAAACAGAAAGTAGGGTCAGGTAGAGTATATTCCTCCATCTTCCGGCTTTTAACACAGACTTGAAGTATATTTGAAAAGATTTCTATAGGATAAGATAGCAGTTAAAAGACCTCCTTCATTTAAATCTTAGGTAAATCTTTTGAAAAGTTAATAAATTACTTGATCTCATCTTACCAATCTTGTCAATAGGAATAATAAAATATTCTTCCTGCAATGTTATTATGAAAAATAAATGACATAGTGTATGTATGTATGTTGTTATTGTTGTTCGGTGCCTTTGGATTGTGTCTGACTCATAACAACCCTATGTACAACAAAAGAAACAATCCTCGACAATGTGCCATGCACATAGTCTTCTTATTGTTAAAGCCCATTTTTATAGCCACTGTATTTATCCAACTAGTTGAGGGTCTTCCTTTTTTTGCTGACCCACCACTCTCTCAAACGTGATGTCCTTCTTTCTCCAGGGATTGGTCCCTCCTGACAACACATCCAATATACTTCAGATGCAATCTAGCTATCCTGGCTTCCACACAGTACTCTGTTTGCACTTCTTCTAGGACAGAACCGTTGGTTATTTTGGCAAGCCATGGTATATTCAATATTCACCTCCAGCACCATAATTCAAAAACGTCAAATCTTCTCCTATCTCCCTTATGCAATGTCCAGCTTCCACAATCATATGATATGACTTTAAATACCTGGCATGAATCAGGTGCACCTTCATCTTTAATGTGACATCTTTACTTTTCAACACATTAAAGAAGTCTTTTGCAACAGCTTTTCCAAATGCAATGTGTCTTTTGATTTCTTGACTGCTGCTTCCATGGATGTTGATTATAGAACCAAGTAAAGGAATACTTGAACAACCTCAATTTTTCTCCATTTATCATGAAGTTGCATACTGACCCAGATGTAAGGATTTTTATTTTGTTGATGTTGAGGCACAGTCTATACTAAATACTGTGTTCCTTGGTCTTTATCAGTAAATGTTTCAAATCCTCTTCACTTTCAGCAAGCAAAATTGTGTCATCCGCATACACAGGTTGTTTATGAGTCCTCCTCCAATCCTGATGCCGGATTAATCTTCATAAAGCCCAGCTTCTCAGATTCTTTGCTCATCATAGAGATTAAATGAATATGGTGAAAACATACAGCTCTGATAACACCTTTCCTAACTTTAAACGGAGCAGTGTTTCCTTGTTCTGTTTGAACAACAGCCTCCTGATCCATGTGCAGATTCCTCATGAGTACAATTAAGTCTTCTGGTATTCCCATTCTTCACAATGTTATCCATAATTTGTTTTGATCCCCCCAGTCAAATATCTTTTCATAGTCAATAAAACATCCATAGATATCTTTCTGATATTCTCTGCTTTCAGCCAATATCCATCTGACCTAAGCAATGATGTCTCTGGTTCTACGCCCTCTTCTAATTCTGGCTTGATTTTCTCACATTTCCCTGTAAATATACTGCTACAGTCACTTTTAAATGATCTTTAGCAAAACTTTACTTGCATGAGGTATTAATGATTCACATTCTGATGGATCCTCCTTCTTGGGAATAAGCACAAATATGGATCTCTTCCATTCAGTTGGCCAGGTAACTGTTTTCCAAATCTCTTAGCATAAACAAGTGAGCACCTCCAGAGCTACATTGTTTGTTGAAACATCTCAATTAGTATTCCCTTAATTTCTAGAGCCTTCTGTTTCATCAATTCCTTCAAGGCAGCTTCCACTTCATCATTCATTACCATTTTTTTTTATCATATGCAACCTCTTGAAATGATTGATCATCCACCAATTCTTTATGGTGTAATGACTCTAGGTATTCCTCCATCTTCTGCATCATTTAATATTTTCCCTGTAGAACTCTTCACCATTACCACTTGAAGCTTAATTTTTTTTTTCCAATTCCTTCAGCTTGAGAGAAACAGAGTGTGTTTTTTCCTTTTGGTTTTCAATCTCCAGCTCTTTGCTGGTCAGTGGATGAAAAATTACCAAGAGGAAACAACAATGATGGGCATTCTTGCAAAACTAGTCTAAGAAGATTTTTGGTAATGATAGGTTAAGAGTGTAGACAACAAAGGTGAGGATAATCAGCTATTAAGGATGAGTATTCTCTCTAAACTGAATTAGCAGGATTCTTGGTGAAGACTGGTCTAGGAAGGCCAAAGTCATAATGGGGGCTGCATTAGTCTATTTTCTTGACTAACACACAATTCCTGGGGCTAGGTGATTTTCTAAAGAAAAAAGGTTTATTTAGCTCACACTTCTAGAAGTTAAAGGATATGGTACCAGCTTTAGCTTGGCTTGATTGAGGACCTCACATCAGATGCTATCTCAAGGATGGGAGCATATGTGAGTATGAGCAATCACATGGTAAGACGAGAAGTCAGAATAAGGAGAAAGCTCTTTTGTAACAACTTTCTCTTGTGCGAACTAACTCAAGATCTCATGAAAACTACCTTAATACTTTCTAGGGTAGCACTCTGAAGAGCCCAATCAATGCCCACTAAGCTCCACTTATAATACACTGGCCTTTTTGGTTTGGTCTTTTATCTGCTCCTTGAAGATGGTACCCATTTATTTCTTCATGCAAGTAGTGGCACACAGTGTGTATGCTGTGGTGCATAAGCTCTCTCAGCCTCTTACCTCCTAGAGCTCCTATTTGCCTTATAAGTAAGTAGAGAAGGTTAATAAAGATAGTCATTAAAGTCCATTTCAGCTCTTTATTCTAGGAACTAGATGATGTCTATCTTAAGTTTTTTTGTTGCCAAATATCATAGACCATGATTTCATAAAAGCTTTATTTTAAATTAATTTATTGTTTATATAGAAATCATTTGTTATTAGGTGTGGTCGAGTTGTGTCTGACTCATAGCAACCCTCACAGGGTTTTCAATGGCTGATTATTTCAGGATTGCTTTGGGAGTGGATTGACACGTCCTTCTTCCCCTCCCCACTTTTTTAGTTTGTGCTGGGGATTGAACTCAGGGACTCAGAGAGTACAGAGCAGCACTCTACCAACAGAGCTAAACTCCAGCCCCTTATAGCAAATGATGCGTTTCATTAAATATAAACAAACAAAATGAGTGTGTTTGGGCTTTCCTTTATTTTGCTCTTTTCCCTTCCTTTTTAATTTTGAAGAATCACTACATAATTCCCATTTTCTCTGTTTAGTAGAAAGCTTACCTACAGCAAGCAAATGATTATTTGCTAACTGCAACCCACTGATCTACTTCTCTGTACTCTGAGGTGAGGAGAAAGACAAGGCTGACACACTTTTCCTATGGGTCACTGGTTGAGAGGCACACTGAGGGAGGCTGGAAGTAGTTGCCCTTTGTAAACCCAGCCAGATGCCTTCAAATACTGTTCTCTGAGATGCATGCTGGGGATTCTCCAGTTCTTACAAGATTTATTTCCCGACACAACTTTAAAATACCAATATTCTAAAGGTTAATAGACTAACATGACTTATGAAAACTGCCCTTGCCCCTAAAAAACATCTTTGAATTAAAGAAAGTGCACTGAACAGAACATTGTACCAGAGGGGCCTTTGAACACTGTTCTTAGACCAGCAGGATAAAGGAACTGGGCAGTATGGAGAGACAAGAAAGCCTGACAAGCCTGGGATTTGCCACAGGACTTTTCATGACTAGCACACTCTGCAGCAGTTTGCTGTTTGCCTTAGGGTGTTATTTAATTATATGCAAATGACAGTCCCACTCTTAGCCCCTCTGGGTTTGTATGAATCACCCACATTAAGGACTCCCATTCGAAGCAGTTAAATACTGAGGACAAATGACTAGGCAGGTAGCAGCCTCCCACTGTGGGAAGTCCCAGAAGATGCTATTCCAGGAAGGACAGAGCATAAAGGGAGCTCCTGAGTCAGGATTCCCTGTGAGCAGGGAGGACTTCTGATCGTTCAGGAACCACTTTCAGGGCTTCAGGCTAAACCCCAGGGGCTGCTCTTGACAGAAGCTCTGGGCCACCTTGATGGTGATTATCTGATGACAATTTCACAGGCTGTCAGTGATCGTTGTGCTTGAGCGGCCCTGCTGAAGGGTAATGGGGCTTAATTGCATTTTGGAGGGAAGATGCTAGGAGAAAGAGTTGGAGTTTATTTTATGAGGAGCTGTTTGGTAGACAGAGGGAGAAATCAAAGTAGATACTCATTTTCAGAGTGGAATGGGAGGGTACTGCTTAAACCAATAGCCCAGAGCCCCTCCAAAACATTTTAAACCTGAACTTGGAAAGACTGTAATGAGTTTCCTTTCTTTCCTGCTTTCCATTTGTTTGTGTTGAGGATCTCTCTCTTGGAAAAGCAAGGAAAGGTGCCTGCCTCTGCTGATCTCTGATTTAAGTAAGATAGAAGACTGAGTGGTCCAGTAACTACTTCTTTGTGTAACACCTGCCCCCAAAATTTTGGTATTGCAATCTGCTTTATCACAGGATTGGAACGAGTGTGACAATTTCATTATGCCCCTAGAGAATTTCTGTCTCTCTCAAGAGTAGGAATCACACCCACGAAAGCACAAAATGAATTTAGCATGTAATAACGTCAGCAGTTTCTGTGTAGTCCTGCACTAGAGATCAGAGTGAGAAGGGGCAGGTATGTGTAAAAGTCCTTTCTGGTCAGATGCTTACATTAGTTTTCATGTTGAGGAGATGGAGGTAAAGGTAATTTTTCTAAAATGTATCCTTTACTGTTGTCTTACCGATGGGACAAAGCCACATTAACTTTTTCTCCTTGTTCTTATTCCCTGCTTCTCTGACTGGTGATGCAAGCTCTGGCAAGTCCAATTTGTTTATTCATTTTTCATTCTTAACTGTGTAGTTGAAACTTTAACTAGTATTAGGGAAAATGAGCCATACTTTCTGAGCACCAGTTCCCTCAGGACTAAGCTCTAGCCTGAGGGACTGAGGGATATAAAATCTAGATGGAAACCTAGCTGCACTTTCTGACATTTAAAATTGTTCCTAAGTGTATAACCCAGGAAATTGCCTAAATATTGGGCAAAACCACATCTTGGTTCAACATTTAGCAATACCAATTTAACAAAAATGAGACCCACATTTACTATTTATTTCATGTCTGTGAGCAATTGCACATATTCATTAGAAACCTAAATTCACAAAATATATGCTGAACTGTAAAAGAAGTCTGGTATTTTTTCTAGTCATGTTTTAAACACATTCTCTGAATCTTTTAAATCTAGCAAAAAGTTTTTAAAACTGATTTTTAACATGATAATGTTGTTATTTGTCAAAAGACTTCATAACAAAGAAAGTCCTGGAGGGAAGCCATGACAAGGATATGAGTAATTAGGCTTCTGCTTTAAGACTCAAAATGCTACACGGAGCTCTGAGATATTCCCCTAATCCCTGTCAAAGTATGACTCCATGGCTGTACATCTGCAAAATGATGTAGAGATTAAGTTGGAATGTGCTCTCTGGGACCAAATAAGAATATTGTCTAGAGGCTACTGTCACAGTATGACAAACTTTTTTTTTTTTTTAATTTAGGAATTCAGTTTTGTGAGAAAAGAGAAATCATGTCTGAGAGAAGAGTTTAAGCCCATCAGAATACTATGCTCATGCTTTGGCATCGTGAAATTGTACTTGTAGTCTTCTTCATTTTCATTGCTTTCACTTTGAGGGCAATAGAATTGGTAATTAATGAATTTCAAATCAACCTCATACTTGGGATCAGTTTTTAAAAGTGTTGCTATAATGTGAATGATATGAAAGTCATATATGTTATGTTTGGTGCAGTTCCATTTTTAAATCTCTTGAATTGGCAAATATTCACCTTTTGGAAAGCAGATCCTGAGAGCCATTGGCTTACTTGATTCTAGGCATTCATGAAGCTCCTATAAGGAAACGTGCATGTGTATGTGTGGATGTGTACACATAGTTTTTCTTAATAGATCAAAAAAAAAATCAGCCTCACCCTTTTGTCTGACATTAAGCTCCTCCTTCTAAAGAACAATGGGCTGAGGTATAGCTCAGTTGGTAGAGGGCTGCTCCACACTTTGTAAGGACCCAAGCTTAATCCCCAGCACTGCAAAATGGGAGAAGAATGTGGCAATCCACTCCTGAAATAATCCTGAAAAAATCAGTCATTGATAACCCTATGAAGGTCACTATGAGTCAGACAGGATTCCAGGGCACCTAAAAACAAGTAAAAAGAAATTATTCTTGGCCCTCTGATTGATTATCTATTATTAAATGAAAGTTCATGTCTTTTTAATATGAAATTGCAGCAGGGTTTGGCTGTATTTGTGTGTATATGTATAAGTATATAGGTATTTATGTATACAACCTTATACCTGTAATGAATAACATCTCTTTTATCATTACAGTAGAAAAAACTTATCTTCCAATGGTATTTAATTCTTTATATTTTTCAACATCTATAACTTGCAATTGAATTGAATGTAGGTTATATGTATGTAGTTATGAATCAGAGTAAAATAAACAACTATGATGTCAATTTTAATAACAGTAATTTTAACCTGAGTGTAGTAGCACATGCCTGTGATCCCAGCATTCAGGAGGCTGAGGCTAGAGAATCTCAAGTTCAAGACCAGCCTGGGCTACATAACAAGACTCATTCTCAAACAAAATAAAACAAAACAAAAACCAGAAAAACAACAAAACAAAACAAAAGGCAAAACCAAACCAAACCAAATGAACAAAATGAAGAAAGAAAAAAGAAAAAAAAAACCCTGTAATTTCTTCCTGTATATACGTATGTATATATATTTATATACACACATACACAAATACACAGTGGACATATGCATCTATAACACACATACATATTTATAATATGTGCTATAAATATACTATGCATCTATATGTGTGTACAGAATGAGAGAGGATAGAGGGAAGAGAGAAATGGTGTATTCAATATGACATCTTTGTTATAAAAAAGACTTATTAAAAGTAAAAAAAATGAAGATAGAAACATCCGAGTAAGTGGAAGTAAAAGAAGTATATATCAGAAGTTATGGGAGGACAGAAATTCAAGATCAAAATATTGTTCAGATCTAAGCAGGGTATCCTTCTCGTATGCCTAGGGTTTGAACAAACCAATAAAGAAAATGAAGAACATATAAGGACAGAAAAATAACAGTGCTACCACTTTATCAGAGATACATAAGGTCCCAATGGGTGAGCTAACAGAACCCTAGAATGAGGACAACTTACTGATCTGATCACTGTCAATGCTATATCATTCTATAATAGTGTAGTGCCAAAATGGGTAAGACTTAGGTAAGAGAAAGCAGAGAAGAATACAAGTGTCCAGAAGGGAACTTCACTCTAAGAAACTTGGACCAAGATATGGGCCCATCAAACCTAGTTTTCTTCCCAGATTTGTGAGTCAGATAAGTCACACCACCTCCTCAATGTTAGATTGAGTAAAAGGACAATTGAAAGCCCAGAGTTATATTACTGGAGCCCTCTTCATAATAAGGAGAAGTCAGGAGTTAGAGTCAAGTGATTTCCAACTAAAAAGCAGTATTCGATAAAAGAAGCAGATTACTTTTTAAGAATAAGGAAGAGGCAATCAGATTTGGAGTGTGCAATTGGTAAACACTTAGAATATTTTGTTGTTGTTGTTAGGTGCCGTCAAGTCGGTATCCGACTCATAGCGACCCTCTGTACAACAGGGGAAACACTATTGTCAGTGCTTCTCTGCTGTTCATAGGGTTTGCAATGGCAGATTGATTTTTGGGAGGGGGTTGCCAGGTCCTTCTCCCAAGCCTACAGCTTCTGGTGTTCCCAGGTGGTCTCCCATCCAGTTACTAACCAGGCCTGACCCTGCTTAGCTTCTGAGGTCTGACAGGATGAGATGCCACAGGGCTATGGCTGCAGGCTAGAATATTTTAGTACAGTGGAATTAGATGGCACAATGGCCAGTTCATGTGCAGGAGCAAAACATTGGTGAAAAAGTAGCAGCAATTATAAACTGCTTGTTACAGTTAAAAGAAGGGAAAAACCTGTAATAATGATAATATATTATTAACAATGAATTTTCTTTCTAAAGGCAAGAAGAACATTTTCAGATCTGAAACTACCTTGGAAGTTGTTATTAGAAAATGAAAGATTTGAGGATGCTAGAGAGAGAGAATAATTGAAGTAGAAATGGCTCAAAGAAATTGGGAGGCATTAAGGTCATGGATACTTCCCCATCAATTTCCTGTTCTATCTATAGCAGATTCAAGATTTCACACAAGCAAAACCTTTTTTTGGCCCAAGAGCTTTTGGCAAATCCTAACTTGTTTTCTGCTATCTGATGTGAATATTCTATTAGGAAGATGGCTTTTAAAAATAATACATTGACCTTTTATTAGTTTACATTTTTTCCATGGATTTTTCCTAAGCAAGCTGCTAACTTTTGTAACAGTATTTTATCATATATGGTATGTTTTCACATTAAGGAAGGGCTTCCTTGTTTTAAGACACTATTAGTGTGAATGATCTATTTTCTCTGTGCATACTACTAATTTCTAAACATCAGTGCAAATTCTACAACTTGATCCTTTAGTGATGGAATTGTGTGAATTTCCTGTGCTTCCACTCTTATTTCTAGTCTAATGACTTTAAGCCTGGCATAGGAGGACTGGCACCTAATCAATGTACTTGGCACATAGAGGAAGGTATTGTTGACTTCATTTATAGTCATTTAAGTAATTTGAGGCAAGGTTGTCAACTAGCTAAGATATAGTAATTGCTTCTTATTGAAATAAAAAAAAAAACATCCTCCTTTGCCTTCATTCTTCATTGGTTAGGTTAAGCTGTTTTCTTTGAAATCTCCTGCATTTCCGATTTCAAGACTGACTATTTCAGACTTATACTTTAAGTGCATAAGTGAACTAAGAAGGAATGCTATGAATGGGAATGGATTTTTAGGCCTAACAATGTATAGTCTCTTCTAAATAGACTGAGGGCTCTTTAAATAAATAGACCCATGGATTTCCTCCATTTACTGTGGAAAACACATATAGGTAGGGCTGTTTCTATTGTAACTCAATTGCATACTTGCTCACAAAAGCTATGCCTATTCATTTCTTGAATAAGCTCTGGTGTTTTACAAAGAAATGCATCCTTTGGCTTGAGTCATAAGAGACTTTCTTGGTGTGTAGTGAAAGACAAGTTTACCAAGGTTTTATTACTCCTCGGTTGGAATTAATCTTTCCCTGCTTTATGCTTCCTTAGCACATTGTAAGTGCCTGTATTACAGCACTTATCACCATCTGCCTACATTCAGAGTTATTAATGTATGTTTTTAGATTATGAGCTCCTGAAGGGCAAGAACCATACTGTTCTTATTTTATATTTCCCATAAGGCTGTATGCGATGACTTGCATTAAGTTGGTGCTAAATAAATGTTTATTAAATTGACAGAGTAGGTGGTATATACTTAGAAGTAGACTGTCATTCTTTGGAAAGCATATTTTATTTTTAATCTTGGTTGTCAGGAAAGTTTGGAAAATTCAAGTAGTCTGAAATACTATAGGAGACTTTCATGGAGGAAATATATTCTCTTGGAGAACTTTCTTTGATGTCACAATTTAATACACATTGACATATATTATTTAAGTGTATTAAGGCATAAAGACTTAGACTTTGAAGTCAGGCAACCCTGAAATCTAATATTTTTCTCTTCTTTCTTAGATATCTGATATCATGTCATTTACCTAACTTCTGCAATCCAAAATCTAATTATGAAATGAGGACAATAGTATAAGTGTCATAGAGTTCCAGTGAGGCCCAAATAGGATATATACAGAGATCAGCTAGCACATTCTGGGAACTAAATAACCAGAGTCACTCTCTATTTCCTTTTCTTTTCTTGTTGTTTTAATCTAAACTTTTTTGATAAATTCTAGTCTTGATATTTATTGAGCACTATGTCACTGCCTGCAGCTGTACCACTGTGGCATCTGATCCCATTAGATCTTAGAAGCCAAGCAGGGTTGGCCCTGGTTAGTACTTGGATAGGAGAAAACCTGGGAACACCAGGTGCTGTAGGCTTGGGAGAAAGACTCAGAAACCTACTCCCCAAAACACAATCAGCCATTGAAAATCCTATGAATAGCAGAGAAGCATTAACAATACTGTTTTGCCTATTGTACGTAGGGTTGCTATGAGTTGGACACTGAGTCAATGACATCTAAACACAACAACAAAACTTGTCAGCACCTATGTTGGGCATTAGAGACAAAAAGATAGTTAGGATGCGTCTTAAAACTTGCACAGTTGAATGTGGAATGATAAGTTGAAATGATGTTAATGCAATGATATAGCATTCTGGGATAGATATTTTGGATAATACAAGAATTATTGTTGCTATTAGGTGCCCTCGAGTTGGATCTGACTCATAGGGACCCTATGTACAATAGAACAGAGCACTCTCTCATTCCGTGCCAGGCACACAATCTTTTCTATGTCGAAGCCCATCATTGTTGCAGACACCATGTCAAACCATCTAGTTGAGGATCTTCCTTTTATTTTGTTGACCTGCCACCCTTCATAACATGAGATTTTTCTCAAGGGATTGGTACCTCCTGAGAGCATGTCCAAAATGTGTAAGACACAGTCTAGCCATTCTAGCTTCCAAAGAGCACTCTGGTTGTACTTCTCCTAGGATGGATCTGTTGGTTCTTTTGGCAGTGCATGGTATGTTTAATATTCATCTCCAGCATAATTCAAAAGCATCATTTTTTTCCTGTCTCCCTTATACAGTGTTGAGCTTCATAACCGTATGATGCAACTGAAAATACCATGGCATAAGTGAAGTGCACCTTCGTCTTCAATGTGACATTTTTGCTTTTCAAAACTTTAAACAGGTCTTTTGCAGCAGCTTTTCCCAGTACAACATTTTTAAAAAATTTTTTTTAATTTCTTGACTACTGCTTCCATGGATGTTGATTATAGAACCAAGTAAAGGAATACTTGAACAACCTCAATTTTTTCTCCATTTATCATGAAGTTGCATACTGACCCAGATGTAAGGATTTTTGTTTTGTTGATGTTGAGGCACAGTCTATACTAAATACTGTGTTCCTTGGTCTTCATCAGTAAATGTTTCAAATCCTCTTCACTTTCAGCAAGCAGAGTTATGTCATCTGTATAACACATATTGTTAATGGGTTTTCCTCCAATCATAATTCTGGGTTCTCCTTCATGAAGTCCAGCTTCTTGGATTATTTGCTCAGGATAGATATTGGAGAGGTACAGTAGAAGGATACAGTCCTGATGCACACATTTAATGACTTTAAACCAGGCAATATTTCCTTGTTCTGTTCAAACACTGCCTCCTGGTCCATGTACAGACTCTTCACAAGTCCAGTTAAGTGTTTTGGTATTCCCATTCTTCACAATGTTAGCCATAATTTATTGTGACCCACACAATCAAATGCTTTTGCATAGTCAATAAAACATACATAGACATGTTTATGGTAATTTATGCTTTCAGCTAATATGCACCTGACATCAGCAATGTTGTTCCTGGTTCCACACCCTCTTCTGAATCTGGCTTGATTTTCTGGCAATTCCCTGTTTAGATACTTATGCAGTCACTTCTGGATGATCTTTAGCAAAGTTTTAATGATATTATTCAATAATTTTCACATTTCATTGGATCCCCTTTCTTGGAAATAGGCACAGATATGGATCTCTTTCCTTCAGTTGGCCAGGTAGCTATTTTCCAAATCTCTTGGCATAAACAAATTAGCACTTCCAATGCTGGATCTGTTTGTTAAACATCTCTATTGGTATTCTATCAATTCCTGGAGTCTTGCATTTAGCCAATTACTTCAAGGCAACTTCCACTTCTTCCTTCAGTACCCATTGGCTCCTGATCCTAGAGAAAGCCAATTAATAATACAACAATGGAGAAGATGAAAGCCTACTTCATTTTAGAGTCTCAATAAAGAGTTTGGTAGGTTGAAAGGCAAGTTAGCAGAATATTTTCAAACGTAGGTAAATCCCATTGTATTCAATTTAACCTTAGGACAACACAAGAAAACCATTAAGAAATACTGTTTTGCAGTAAAGTGATGAAACTAGAGCAATGTTAGAGGATGAATGAACAATGATAGAATGCAGAGTCAATGTAGATTGTTCTAGTATTTGGTCATGAATTTGACAGAGGTAAATAGAAGTGATATGTGGCTTTCGTATGCATGTTTAGGTTATTTTTGCCATTAAGTAAGAATAGTTAATATGCTTTAATGCAAAGGGGAAAAGTAAATTTAAAGTTGTTTGTAAATGACTTACACCACATCTTATCACTATAGTATATATTTCTTAGTTTCACGTGTTGTTTACTGTGTATGTGTGATCTATATAATTGAACTAGTTTGTGAGCTATATGGTCATGATGCTAAGATACTGACTTGATTGAAATGTGTCATTAATAACAATATCCTCCACATAGAATAGGTAACGTGACAAAGCTCCTTCCAGGACCTAGATTTAAATTTTTCCTGAAAATAGATGAACTCTTGGATGGAATTGAGACAAGGTGAGATTTCAACTGAATTGATATTTATTGGGATAGAATTTGAGTTGGTATTATGTAAACAGGTTTTGGCTCACAAAATTATACTAGAGGTTAACCCAGAAAACCTGGGGATGGTGAGAAATCTCAGAGGATATGTTTTTGAAGCCACTTCTAATAAGCTAGTTCTTCCTCAATGACCTAAACAGAATTTCTTAATCTTTTTTAGACCACTCTGTAAACAGCTTATCCCGTTGAAGTGCACTTTATTTTACCTGAATTCTAAACACAATGTTTATATTTGGCCAGATGTTAGTTAATTGAAACTAATTACATTTCCCAAGTAATCCTAGCATCTGGAATCATTCGGGCTGAAAAGCAAAGCTGAACTGAAGCATGGTGTTGTCCCAGCCTTTTTCCAGCTGCTACTGGAAAAGAAAGATTAAGGCACGTTTATATCATAGAAGCCAATTCAGTTCATTTATTCTATTTTATTTATTTTTTTTTGTATATAGCCAGTAACATCCTCCTTGGTTGTTGGTTATTGTTAAGCTGGGTTACTGTGTTTAGACTCAAGAAGAAAACATCCGAATGCAAAGTAGCACAGAGATTATGTATTACTTTTTACTAAATCAAATGTTTTATTTTTGTTCTGTGTGCATGCTTGTCAGGGTTTGGGATGTTGTTTCCTGAGGTTGTAGTTCTAACCCATAACTACCATGGTTTGCATTCCAGAAAAGAAATTTCAGATTTTTAACCCTGAGTCCTGTTGAACAGTATTTTAATGAATAGACTCAAAAACAGAGTTTTGTAATTGCTCTGTTTTTAATAAACAGATTGTTTTAATTATTTCCAAAAGGCTGAATAGTATTTTAGTGACCTTTAGCCATTTCTCATTGTTATGTAGGTTCATTACACAGTGAAAGAGCCTGTCAGAGACATTTTTTGCCACCTTAACAACAGTCTGACAAATGACAGAAAATAGTTGGCCTCACGATAAGCATGAGATCATTCTGGGACCAGCTGACAGTGTTTGACTCTAAACATGTAATGTACAATATGTCAACTCATCTAATAGTGAGCAAAGGAGTGAATGATGTAACTATCGTGTCAGCGTTTTCTATATCTGAATATGTGATTAGTTGGGTCTGACTCATAGTGACCCTAAGTACAACAAAATGAAACACTACCCAACACTATGTCATGCACACAGTCTTTCTATGCTTGAGCCCAATGTTACAGCCTCTGTGTTTCTTCTCATTTTGAGTCATGCCACATTAGCATAAGGAGGTCCCAGGAGCTTTGTTCCATTCCCATCATGAAGGTTGACACTACTTTGAAAGGGCAATTCTTCCTGAATAATTTCTTGAATGCCTTCCAACCTGGGGTCTCATTTTCTGCCAGTATATTTGACAGTGCTTCTCTGCTATTCATAGGGTTTTCAATGGCTAGTTGTTTTGGGAGTGGGCTGCTGGGTCTTTCTCCCTAGTCTGTCTTAGTCTGGAAGCTGATCTGAATCCTCTCCACCAACATGGATGGCCACACAGGTATATGAAATACCAGTGGCATAGCTTTCAGTGTCACAGCAACATACAAGCCCCCAAAGCACAACAAATGGACAGACACTAACAGTAGTAATCTCTTTAATGATCATGGCATTATTATCCATACTTGCCTTGTCTACAACATTAAATAGCATAGCTTTTTGTTTTCTCAACAAACTGCATGGTTTTCAAATCATTCTATTCTGCTTTTTTTGCACCTTTTCTCATCATAAATATAACTAAAAGCAGATAGCAGTAACCCTGCCACAGCATCAATTCTATGCTGTCTTGAAATTTGCTTCAACAAATTAATTAGGCTATTACTTTTAAATTTGTTGTTGTTGTTAGGAGCTGTTGAGTCAGGTCTGACTCAAAGCAACCCTATGTACAACAGAATGAAACATTGCCTGACACTGTGCTAACCCGGCCACTATGTCAGTGCTTCTCTAGTATTCAAAGGGTTTTCAATGGCTGATTGTTTCCAGATTGTTTTAGGAGTGAGTTGCCAGGTCCTTCTCCCATTTTTCTGATGCTGGGGATGGAATACATGGCCTCAGAGAATACAGGGGTATACTTGTGTACTCTACCAACTGAGCTAAACTCCAGCTCCAACAAATAACCCAATACACAAATGGGCAAAGGAACTGAACAGACAGTTCTCAAATGAAGGGCCGCATAAAGCCATGAAACACATGAAAAAATGCTCAATATCCCTAGCAATTAGGGAAATGCAAATCAAAACAACTCTGAGATTCCACCTTACTCTAGTAAGAATGGCCAAGATCTATAAAACAAATAACAACAAATCCTGGTGAGGCTGTGGAGAAAAGGAAACACTCTTACACTGCTGGTGGAGCTGTAAGGGTCCAACCACTTTTGAAATCAATATGGAGGTACCTTAGAAAACTAAAAATAGACCTACCATATGACCCAGCTATAACACTATTGTGAATATATCCAAAGGGAGATGAGTCATCATACAACAGAGACACCTGCCTCTCCATTTTCAATGCAGCATTTTTCACAATAGCAATGGTTTGGAATCAACCAAGTGCCCATCAACAGAAGAATGGAAAAAACAACAACTGTGGTACATATGCACAATGGAATACTACTCTGTGATCAAAAAAATGAAATAATGTCATTTGCAACAAAATGGATGGAATTGGAGAAAATTATTTTAGGTTGTAGGGAGAAATTGGGGAGGAAATTGGCAAAAATCCCAAAAGGGGGAAAATGGCTAAATCTAGGGAAAAATGAAAGCAACTTGGTTGGACATTTGTACAAAACCCTTCACAAATCCCCCAAACCTGATTGGACAATTGGACTCAAAGCTGATTGGCTCAGGCCATTCTGTGGGTGAGCTATATAAGAAGCTGCACTGGGGCAGCTCCATCTTTTTTCCTTTCTCTCACCCAGACCATTGGCTAAGCAAGACCTTTCCCTTTTTGGCCCGGACCTTTGACCAGCAAGGAAAGATTCCCTTTTGGCCTGGACCTTTGACCACCAAGGAAACAACCTCTGGTCTGGATCTTTGGTCTGGGTCCCTTTTGGTCTGGATCTTTGACCACCAACAAGGAAAGAACCTGTTCTTGTCCAGACCACGGATGAGGAAACAGCTTTCCCGCTCTCTTGCCCAGACCTGCAGTGAGGAAAGAACGCTCTCCCACTGCAACCATCAGCAAGGAAAGAACCTGCTCTCCGTCTGATCACCGACAAAGCAAGAACTGTCTCCTTGTGACCACTGAGACCACCAACATGGGTGTTTACCCCTGGAAGGCAAAAGCTCCCGAGGCTTTTTCTTTCTCCCATCTCTGCCGGTGTCCCAAGGGCCACAGGAGTCCACACCCCTCACCCGAAGGTCCTGAGTGAATTGTGTTTATATCAGTGTGTGCGGTGCTGCCCATCCAAACATCCGGCCAGAATGGGAGGCACGTCCCATATTAAGTGAATGAACATAAGCCCAAAAAGAGAAATACCACATGTTCTCACTCATATGTGGGAGCTGCATCAAATTTAAAAGAAGGAAAAAATCCTATAAAGAAATTGGAATATAATAAAAAGCTGAAATCAACTTAGTGGTGAAGGGACGATTTAGGGAGTGGAAAGAAGGAGGGAAGGATCTAGCAAAAGGAAGAGATGATGGGAAAAAAAAGAGGGAGAGGAGGAACAAGGAGGAGTGAGGAATGAGAGAGAGGGAAGCCTCAAAGTAAACAGCCCAACTTTAACAGTTCGGGAAATAATTATAATAATACCAATAATACCAAAGAATGGTAATAATACAAATGTGCTAAATTAGTCATGTAATACTATTGGCAATGTAAAAAGATAGATCACTACAGATAAAAGTTTAGACCTAATTCATAATTGGGATGCAAGGGTATATAGAAAAATAATCCCACAAAAAGACATGCAATGTAGAAGAGAGGCCTTTCCTGAAGGAGTGGAAGAAGGGGTAGGAGGTGCACAAGAGGGTAAGGGGGGAGTTATCTGTGCAATGTACAATGAAACGCATATACAGAAATGTCACAGTAAAATGCATGTCAGAATGAAACACATTAAGTTGTACATTAAAAATCTCCAACTAAAAAAAAATTTAGTCTCATTCAAACTTTTAGGATACAGGCAAATTGCAGACAAACTTTTTGCCAGAAAGGAACATATATAGCTTCTAACCTACTTTCAAATAGTGTGCTTATTTCAAACCCTGTGAGTACCATCTTTACTGTCTATATTTCTGACCTTCTGAACTCCCACCAGAACCACCCATGAATGAAGCTCAGCTTACAGTATTCTAAGGCTTCTCTAGCCCACATCTCCAAACTCTTCCAAACTCCTTCTACAAACAAATTCCAACAGCCTGAGAACCACATGGTCAGGTTTCCACACAGCGACGACCCCACTGTCGGTACCAATTTTCAGTGTTAGTTAGCTTTTGCATTGATGTTACCAAAATACCTGATAGAACAATTTAAGAGAAGAACACTTAATTTTGGATCATGGTTCCAACAGTATCAGTTCATAGTGGTGGGGAAGCATGGCAGTGGAGCAGGCAGGTGGAAAACATGTTCACCTTGTAGCCAACCAGGAGCAGAAAGCAAGCAGGATTGGGCTAGGAAACCTTCAAAGGCCCACTTCCAGAGGCCTGCTTCCACTTACCATATCCCATTTCCTGAAGTTCCAAAGCCTTCCAAAACAGTGCTGACAACTGGGGAGCAAGAGTTCAAATATATGACCTTTGAGGGATAATATGCTTGCCCTCTAACATATAAAACAACTCTATTGTCTTGTGCACTGGCCAGACTGGTTTGGTCAATTATTTTATGAAGATGTATAATTTCTTGACTGAATCATCTAATATGACCTACCTAGTTTTGGTTATTAGAAGACAGGGAGAATTTTTAACTTTTTAAACTGTGGCATATGAGTGCTGTTTCTGTTTTAATTCCATGCAAAATTTGGTTTAAAAGTATTGATGTTAAAAAGATGCTCAGGTGATCTTCCTTAGGACAGTACTAGGGAGTTTCTGGGGGGACAATGTTGAATTTCTTCCACTTGCTTCTCTGCATACAGTTTCTCTGACAGAGCAAACTTCTTAAATCACCTTTCTATTCTGTGGGTCACTTACTGAAATCACAAAGCAAAACAAAACCAGAGGCATGTGAGGGTTATGAAACTTCATTTTACTTTAAATACACTCATCCACATACTCAACATGAACTAAATGCCTCTCATGTTGGAGACACTCCACCTGACAATCTTATCTGCTTGAGGGACACATCTGTGGCTCTCAGGAAAATCCCAGCTGAAGGCATTTCCCTGTGAAGATCTCCTTTGCTCTGCTTGGAGCTAACAGTCCTCAGCAGTATCTGACTCAGTATTCCTTTGTAGAGTAAGTATTTTTCATAAAACTCTTTCTTATATTGATGTAAAAGTCATATATAATGTAACTTATCTATTTACCCAATTCCCCAAACCTCAATATGATATCCTTAGTGAAATACAAAAGGAAAGTAATATAATTAGAAATAAAATAGAACAATATTTTAAAAACTCAAATGAAGGAAATGACCCAGACCCATTATAGTAGTTAAACCAAAGTAAGGAGACATAACACAGACAAGTGGTCATGTATACCCACACCTAAGACTCTCAAGGCTTTCTAGGAAACGTATAAGTAACTGAAATTGTTTTCCCTCATATCCTAGTCATCCTCTTCAAATTCAAAAGCCTTAATTTGACCTCCATGTTTTTTGCCAGATAATAGACTTAGCCCAAAATTTATATTAACAAGATTCACTATACCTAGATAGTCACCTAACCTCTTCTCTAAGAAATTCTATTTTTTCCATCATTGTTTTTTTCACCTTATTGGCCTACATTCTTGTATTTGAGAAAGACTATCTTCTGTGGAAAAATAAGCAAACATCTTTGAATTATTTTTTGGTGGTATATACATGTTTGGGGCCCACCATAATAAAACAATAAAATAGATGCTTACACATACTTAACGTGAATAAGTTTTAGTATTCTTAAAACCTTTTTCATATAGTCAAGAATTTGAAATAAATGATTTGTAAGTGAATTTCTATATATAAGTACAGTCCTTATAAATGTCACTGTTGTACTTAAAGAATAAACTAGCTACAGGATTTTCATAATGGAAGTGGTACACTCTGCTTTGCCAACAGAGTCATGACATTTTGCAGAGATAAATGAGACTTGGAGAAGGTATGAACAAATTTCCATTTCTTTCCTGGCATAAAATTCAGTATATATTAAAACTACACAAAAGTACTTTGTGTCTATATAACAAGACTCAAATAATCATCAATAGATTTATCACCCACTCCATGCCAATATCTAGCAGAATGTTATAAACTATGAGCATAGAATAATCATTTATTAGTCTTGACTGTTCTGTACATTAAAGATTGTCCTCCACAGTCATTGCAGTACCCGTAAATATTTTCACAAATTTCCAAAACACTTCAATGTGTGTTATGGTTCCCACTGAGAATTATTGATGTCTGCATTAAGATCTCATTCTGCTCTTAGCATTCCATGGATCAATAGCTCCAATAGAATATCTCTTGGTTCTTTGTCAGCACTGACTTATAAAACGGGTTTTAGGTATCCTGCCTCTGGGAGTCCTACCTTCCTACTCCTGGAGTCTCTCTATAAGCCTTTTCCCTCATCCTCTCTGGAAACTGTGGGAAATCATCTCCCTGCTGAGCTGCCCAGCATCAACACCAGGGAAATGTAGGTGTGTGGAGAGCAACTTTGCTAAGAATTCCTTCCATATTGTTTTTGATTTCCATATGGAAATCAATCCAGGGAACATGGCATAATGTTACATTTCTGACTCCCTTGGGGTTCCTTTGCTAAGTCTTGAAGCAAACAAAGAGAGCATTAATATTCCTTTAGCTCCAGGGAGGTTCTATCCTCTCTAAGTCTACAGTCATACCACCTTGGTGTCCAGTCCTCTCTGATCTCAGAAGCTAAGCAGGGTCGGGCCTGGATAGACTTGGATGGGAGACCGCCTGGGAACACCAAGTGCTATAGGCTTGGGAGAAGGACCTGGCAACCCACTCTCAAAAATCAATCCACTATTGAAAACCCTATGAACACAGAGAAGCACTGATAATAGTGTTTCACCTGTTGTATGTATTGTTGCTATGAGTCGTATACCGACTCGAAAGTACCTAACAACAACAACGACAACAACATAGGCTTGGGAGAAGGACTTGGCAGCCCACTCCTGAAACAATCAGCCATTGAAAACCTATGAATAACAGAGAAGCCCTGGCAGTAGTGTCAGGACGTGTTTCCCTCTGTTGTGCATAGAGTCTCTATGAGTTGGATCCAACTTGATGGAAACTAAAAACAATGCATTGCTAGAGAAGGTCCTTGTGCTGTTCTGACATCTCAACACAGGCCTATAGAATATATCAATAAGCTGTATTTTCTTTTAAAATCCTCTTTCAACAAAACTGTAGAGGATAAAGATTATACAACTCGGGGTCTTTTCAAAGAAAAGTAATATAAAATTATCAAAACAAAGTAAATTTTTATTTAAAATGAACAAATCATGACAAAGTACATTTTGAAGAGATGACAAATACTACAAGAACAACAAAATCCAGAAAAATAGTATTCTGTTTTTATTGATAATTTATGTGACTATCTACATCTTAGCTACATTGTCTTTGACAACAATTTTGTGATGATCATTCTCTAGAGATAGAAGAGAGATGTGATTACGTCTATTCCTAGATTGATTAAAAAGTTACATTTGGTCTTTGCTTTATGTACAACTTAGAAAAGCTTTTTTTCTTCCTCACAACTTAACATTGGTGCTTGAGTTTTACTTCTTACACTATCTAGCTGGGCAATCTTGTTAGCAATCATTTAACTGTGTAGATAAGCGACTATAACCTACATAAATATATTTCACTAAACCCAAATTAATGCATTTCTAATTTAATCTGCTTTAGCAATTTCTAAACATGCCAGTAGACACAAAGGAAAATGTAATAAGACAGTAGGAAGAATAGATAAATACAGTGGTATTATAAATTTTACAAACTCTATGACTGTGCAAATACTAGTAGAACTCTACCTAGGGTCTTAGAATGGGCCCATACAAGTGAGGGGCCTAAAGATTAAGCTTCTTTAAATTGAGATTGAATCTTCCTCGCTCAAAGAACACAGGAATGCATGTGCAAATTGAATCCCAGGGATAACAAAGGTATCTCAGAACTCCCCAAACTATGCAAAGTAACTCTAATTACAACCCTAGGCTACCTATAAATACTGACACTCTCCTGCACAATGCCAGGCTGACCTAGAAAGCCACAAATAGACAGTCTCTGATGGGAGTGCCAACTGGATGTCAAGGATGATTAGTGAGAAGGGAAAAAGGCCCTCCTTCCCCCACTGACTTCAGGGGCCTGCAGAGCAGAGTGTGACAAAGGTCTGGAAAGCAGCTGCCACATGGTCTGGAGGGTGTGCATCCCTACAGAATTACAATTATCTCTTTCACTTTGAAAGATTGTCCACCTGTGCCATTACATACTTATTCACCTTATGTACAGTTTTCTCATTTTTATTATACATAGATTTGTTTCACTGGAGGGCTTATTTCTGAGATTAAGACTCATTCTTCAATCTTTCATTTTGCTTGTTTTGTGGTTAAAGCTGCCATTTAGGGTAGCAAATATGATTAAGTATTCTCATCTCTATTAAGTTCCTTTAACTTCTTAAGTGTGCATCTTTGAGGAGTCCCTTTGTACCTAAAGTGCTAGATAAAAAGCAAATTTCTAAGGGAAATAGGTATGGAAAAGGTTTTTTTATTGGTTGTGTGTGTGTTGGGCAAGTCAGCCTCTCTGAGCCTTAGTTTCACTTTCTGAATATCGAGATCTTTCTTCTACAAAAATGAAGATTAAATAAACTGGTGTGTGTAAAAGAACTTTGCAAAATGTAAATGCTGATGTAAATATTATCATTCCACTCTCTTGCTTTGACACCTTCCTTTTTTGTCATTCGGTGGTAGAATCTTGTAGTTTGACGGTAATGATCATCTACAGAAAGAATTTCTAAGTAAAAGTCTAATAAATGACTAAATGTCCTCACTGTATTGATTATTGTTGTTATTAGGTTCCCTTTAGTCAGTGTCTCACTCATAGTGACCCTATGTACAACAGATGAAACACTATTGTTGTGCTTCTTTTCTATTCACAGGATTTTCAATGGCTGATTCTTTTGGGGAGTTGCTGGGTTCTTCTCCCAAGCCTGTAGCACCTGGTATTCCCAGGCTGTCTCCCATCCAAGTACTATCTAGGTCTGACCCTGCTTAGCTTCTGAGATCTGATGGGATTGGCTGCCACAGTGGTATGGCTGCAGGCACATTGACTATAGTGTCCTTTTAAAAATGGCTTTCTCATTCAATGAGAAAAACATACTTTGGAAAATAAGGTCGAGTAGCAAGGAATGAGTATACACAGTGAATCATACAGTGACACAAAGTGCTCTGGATTCTTCAAATATATTATTCAACAAAACAAGTAAATGTCCCTGTTGTTGTGGATATTATATTCTGATGATTCAGAGTAATTGAGAAAAGCAGTGCTATGACTGGCTAATACAGAATTTTGGAAATGTTAACAAAAATATTTGGCAGGTAAAATGAAATAATAGGGGAAAATAGTGCATTTTGGCTTACTTGATTCAATCCAATTCAAAGCTTTCATCATAAGACAAGCCTGGTGCTAGATGTAATCTTTGTGTAAGGGTGTGCCATGAGAGCTACTTTGGAGCAGAGTTTATGTGGAAACATGGAGGACTATTTTACTATTTTACCTTAGTTGTATATTCATTATCAATGACTTTGGTGAAGGAATGATAGAGATATGAACTATAAAGCTCTTCTTCCTTGTCCTGAGATACACCTTGCTTTCTCTACTATGCTAATTCTTTCATGTCAAAGTGAATTCACTGAATCACTTATTTTTTAATAATTCATTCACTTGGTTATTCATTTAGTATTTCATTCAAAAACTAACAAGTATCTATGATATGCCTATTATTTTGCTAGATCATAATAACACAACATAAAGTTAAAAATAAGGATTAAACTTCTACTCTTACAGAACTTAGAGTTAATAATTCCACTTTGAGATTCCATATGGTCCACATTATAATGTGAAGGCCCTTGGTAAGGTAGGTGATCTTACTGAGACATGATTAAATATAAGTCATTTTAGATGTTATTAGCAAGATAATTATTTATTTATGTGAATGATTCACTTCTACCTAAAGTGTATAGACTGAAACTTCTCCTGCTTGGGGAATGGAGTCAGATTTGGAAGATATATTCAGATATTAGAATATGTAGATCATTTCACCTACTACAGGATAAATGTATAAAAGAATCCCAGCATGTCAGTATAAGCCACCAATCCATGAATAAGATCTCTACATATAGAAAGTGATAGAGGAAATGTAAAGAATGAATAAGCAAGAGCAATGGCTTACTGACAGTCTCATAAAACTTATGCTTCAATAGAAGATAAGAAAGTTAATGTTTAGATCTAGCTGTCATATAAAGGAAACATAAGAAGAAAAATATCAAAGTGTTAATTAAAAAGCCATATTGATATGAACTTTCAGAAAAATGCTGGCATTATATGAAGGTAGATAGGTTTTAGTGCAACTAGAATAAGGTTTAGTACCTCCAGTTCTCTTCTTTGGGCTACAAATTTGGTAGTTGAAATATTTTCTTTTTTCCTATCCATTTCAGTGGCAACTGAGCTTATTATTCTCTCTTTGGAAGGGCTTCTAACCTATTTTGACTATCAATTTTTTTTTTGTAGTCCCTTCCCATCTTGCCATCAATTCAACTTTTAGAACTAATTCATGATAAAATAGGTAAAACTGAATAGATACTATGCTTTCAGGAAATTTTTTAAATAATTGTATTTTTTAGTTTCAGGATATATTTGGGAAATATGTTTATGCACAAATGCTTCCTTTGCATTTGTATTTGAAGACCCTGATTACTCTAGGGGTTCACAGCTTCCAAGGTAAGTAATGACTCTGTAGTTCCCAGTGGAAGATTCTAGAACAACAGCCACAGAGTTCATGACAGTAAAAACATGATCATTGATATTTTATGTTCTGATTTCTCTAACAATATTCCTTTTACTTGTTGTGTAGTCCATGCAGACCACTTGGTTAAGTATGACCATTCACTTCCTACCCTTGCCACTGGGTTTCCTTAGACCTCAGCAGGGCAGAACCCTCTGAGACCTCAGAACTACAACTAAAAGGGTATCTGCACACTGGCTCTATTATAAAATACACAGACCTATCTTAGTCATGACAAGGAAAAACCTGGATTTTTCCTAACCATAGTCTGTAAACTATTTTCTGATTTCTGGTAAATTGTAGGCTGAATATCTAATTTTGAGAACCTTAAATTGTCAGGTATGGAAGTAAGTAAAATTACATTTGGTCAGAACAGTGGGCAGAAAAATGGATCAGGAAACCTCTATTTTACACTACCTATAAAAGATAGTGGTCATAACAAAGATGTCTATTGATTTTATGACATGTTGTGAGGATTAATAAATCAGTGAGCCCCTGAAAAAATTTACAGATAGCTAAGGTTTCATTGTGGTTCAGGGAGTGTCAGTGGAGTAATCTGCAAGTTAAAAGCAATTTCCAAACCCTAAATGCCAACCTATTGACTCCATGTAGGGACAACTTGCTCTAAACTAGACTCTGGATGTCCTCTGCCCTTAGCTGAGTGTCATTTAATTAGAGGGACTTTGTGTAGTTACTCTACTGTTCAGAATCCTTTGTTTTACTGGTCATGAAATTGCTCAGCTGAACTAAAAGACAAATTGACAATAATTGGAAACAAAATGTCTTTGTTCCCTTTCCCTCTGAGCTACAGCCTTCTCCTTACAAACGCCATATTGGTGAAGGTGGCTCCTTTATTGAGCTTGCTGACAGAGGTGTTCGGCATATTTATAACAGCTGAGGATAGCCTGCCCTGAAGAGTGAACTTAATTCTTAGACTGCCAGGTAGTCTTCTGTGAATGACAGTGATTAGTCCCCTGCGATTCTATCTCTTCCTTACTGACTATTCATAAAGCAATATTTGACAAACTAATTTTATGTAGTTAATAATGTTAAGCAGCAAAGTGATTTCAGAATGTCCATTAGACTTGTCCACATTAAACAATTTTAAACATTCTCTATCCCTTTCTTGTATGGCTTACTGAGATTTGATTTAATTTTTTTGCTTCTTAGTAAATAATTTTTCAGTGAGTGAAACTAGAGATCATGTGAACTATCCTCGATTTTTGTTATTAAATAATGCATATGTTGTTGTTGTTAGGTGCCATGGAGTCAGTATCCAACTCATAGCGACCTTGCGTACAACAGGGGAAATTCTATTGTCAGTGCTTCTCTGCTGTTTGTAGGGTTTTCAATGTATGATTGTTTTTTTGGGAGTGGGTTGCCAGGTCTATCTCCCAAGCCTACAGCATCTGGTGTTCCCAGGTGGTCTCCCATCCAATTACTAACCAGGCCCAACCCTACTTAGCTTCCGAGATCTGCTGGGATTGGATGCCACAGGGCTATGGCTGCAGGAAAATAATGCATATAGGAAATTTTTAATGTAATTCAGTGTTACATTAAGGCAATAATTTATACCATAGTTATGTATAAAATTTCTTAAGTGTGTCACTGTATTAGAAATTGGGAATATAAAGGTGAATCCATAAAGAGTACTCCGAGCCATAGAAGAACTTTATAGTTAAGGAAGGGAAAACCATCTTTCTTCACCTGCACCCATGATCTATGTGCTGATGTAATTTTCATTTTGCAGATGGAAAAACTGAGGCTGGCAGAAGTTAAATGACTTGCCAAAAGCCATGCTGCTAATACATGAGGAAGCTAGCATTCAGTCCTACACACTGAATTAGTGCTTATGCTCTTCATAGCAACAATCTATTTCCTCTCCTGAGGTTAGTGCCTATGCTCTTCATAGCAACAACCTGTTTCCTCTCCTAGTATTATATCCAGGACATACTGAATTTATAGCCATCTTCATTACACTTTTGCAATAATTGAATCATATTCTTCCAATCAATTATGCATTTCTGTAGTATTTCACTGTCCATAGGTGATGTTTACAATCAGAGATAGTGAAAACAGAAACGGAGAGAAACTCCCTGTTGTTCTTTTTATCACAAACTAATAAAATGTTGCCTTAGACTGGAGTTATGGTCAGGGGGCACAGGTCATCTTTTCATCATTTCTAGCTCTCAGCTGTATTTTGCTTTAATGTGTTGGACTCCTATAGACTCCCTTTAAGGAATTTCTTTCCATTACAGGACCTGGTCTTTACAAACTTTGTCACTCAAAGGCCAAGCTTTCTGCTTGATAAGTAACTTTTCTTGTAATACTGATATTTTTCAGAATTTTGTTTTGTTTTTACCTGCTTCTAAAACCAAATCCTCCCTTTGATCCATTTAACCAGTGCCATCAACATTGGTAGGGAGAAGTGTTATCTTCAGCACTGAAGCTTCTTTCTAGAATGGGATTCACCCAGAAATGTGTGGCTGCATAAAGGGAGGCTGCTCAGTATGGTCACAATAGCGGATTCAGTAGCTAACTTTGGGCTCATGAAGAGTTAATGTCACTTTTTCAAGAGTTATTCTCTAAACATCCAGAGCAATGGAATTGTCTTGGAATTTTCTCCAAAGAAGAAAGATGTGTCTAAGATGAGAGGGTTGGTTCATTCCACAGCAGGGCATAGCTTTTAGAAGAGCATTACCATGTCAGCGTGGCTGCCTGTCGCATATTATGAATATACCAATTCCGAATCAAGTCACCTTATCGTTCAGCTACAGATCTCAAGGGTATTTTCATTCAATAGTCTCTATAATATAAATAGGGAAATTATTTTTGTTCCTTCCTGGGTTGCAGGCATAGGTCTTCGATAAATTTGGCCTGACTCTCATCTCCTTTGGCAGCCAATATACATCTTTCACCCATGAGGCTTCCACTGGAGTTGTGCTGGTTGGAATATACTCAGAGACAAGGTTCTGTGAGCATCACCTTTTGCATTTTTTAACCACAGATGTCCAAAACACTTTAAAAAGAGAATGTCATAGTTAGAAATTTTCTCTTTTATGTCACTTTGGTACAATATAAGGAAATGATAATAATGATACCAATGATAATAAAAATCAAGATACCTATGAATTAAGTATAGACAATGTGGGGCAGGCATTGTGCTCAGTATTTTGCATACATTATATCATGCATTAGAGAAGAAGGATCTTAGTGCCCATTCATCAGATGAGGACATTGGGACATTAACAGGATTAATAACTTGGCCAAGGTCAGAAAACACAGACAATCTGATTCAAAAACCTACACTTACATCCTGCAGTGTTTGAAGAATTTCCTGCTTTCTGTGCTGTTTTTCTAAACATATTCTCTTGCCACTCAATTTCTCCAGTCAGAATGGTTTTTAAATTGCACTCACAGACCTATTTTCTTCTTTTATACAGTATTTATAATAGCTGATTTTGGTAGCTGGGAATAGTAGCATATAAATAATGATGTAAGACCTCAGGCTAATCACTTAACCCCTCTGAATTTCCGTTTCCTCATTTGTAGGATGATGAAATAATAATACTTGCCTCACAGGGTTGTTCCAAGATCAAATGTAATATGGCATGCAAAGTGTTCTCAATGAATAAATGTTAGCTCAGTTCCCTTTCTTTCTATCCCTTTCCTAACAAGCACCAGTTTAAGGAACTATGGCAAGACTGCACGCAAATTTGAATACTATAAGGATTCCTTATTGATTAAATAATTAATATCTTATCATTAAACAGATTTGAAGTATCTTAATGAACATAAAAGTAATGTAATCACTGTAACTGTGTGTTCTGTTTCTCTAATTCTACTCTACCTGTTAGACTGCCTCACTCATTTCGTTCACTCATTCTGGTAGTCATTCATTCATTTGTATACTTCTTCAAGAAATATTAATGGCATATACCTGCTGCTTGACAGACTTTTTCTGTATTAGACCTCTTGACTCACAAATCTTCTTCTATTGTCCAATTGTTTTTCCTGACTTCTACCTTGCTGGCAGTGGGCACCTCTTCCTTTCAACCTTCCATTCATTTGCCAGCCAACTGTAACCTGACTTCTGACTTTTTCATTATGGTCCCCAGATGAATCCTTAAATGCTAAATCTAACAGATGCTGTTCATTCTTTCTTTCTTGACCTCTCTGTTACATTTCACTTCATTGATCATTTCTTTCTTCTCAAAACTTTCTAGTGGTTTCCTTGGTAAGACATTTTCCTTGCTCTTCTTTCTCCTACTGCATCTTGTATGACTACATCATTTATTTCTTTTATATACCCATCCTTTAAGTTTTACCATCAATCTATGAATTTCAAGTCTAAATGGACTTTTTTGTCCATTGCTTTGCTAGAATGTTGGTCACCACCTGTGTGTTAGTGACCCTAAATACAAATCTCTAGAGTAGGATTATCTTTCAAGACTCAGACATATGTGTTGTTGTTAGGTTCCCTCAAGTCAGTAGCTGACTCATAGCTACCCTGCATACAACAGGCAAAATACTATTGTCTGTGCTTCTCTGCTGTTCATAGGGTTTTCAATGGTGGATTGATTTTTGGGAGCAGGTTGCCGGGTCTTTCTCCCAAGCCTACAGCACCTGGTGTTCCCAGGCAGTCTCCCATCCAAGTACTAACCAGGCCTGACCCTGCTTAGCTTCCGAGATCTGATGGGATGGGATGCCATAGGGCGACAGCTGCAGGCCAGATATATGTGTAGGTATGTGTATAAATATATTATATACATATATACATATATGTATATGTATATATGTATGTGTCTGTATATGGATATAGATATATCTATATCTATCTATATAATTGCTAATTACATTAGTCAGGCTCACATTTCTATAACAAAATACCTTAAGCCATTAACCTATAAAGATATTTATTCTGGTTCATGATTCTGATGTCCCGACCTAAGATAGGGTGTCCCTATTTGCTTTGGGCCTCTGACCAGGGTAGTACAGCATTGTGGGATCATGTGACAGAGCAAAGCACTAACATCCTGAACCAGGAAGCAAGAGAGGAGGAGGAACAAACCACAGTCCTGTGTGAGGGCACACCCTCAGTGACTAAATGAACTCTCACAAGGCCTCACTTTCTAGAGACCTCACCACCTTCCAAGAGTGCTACCCTGGGGACCAAGCCTTTAACACAAGCCTTTTCGGGGACATTCATCTGAACAATAGCACTGACTAAACATCTTAAGTACCCCCACTTGGAAATAATTAAAATTTAATTTATTTCCCCCTACAGACTCCCAATTGTTTTTCTTACATTCTCTGTAACTCCACCCTGTTGTAACTAGCTTCGGCTGTATTTTTGAATCCTTCTTATCCCTAAATCTTCCATGGCCAATCCATCACCCTTAAATCACCCTCCAATATGTCTCTCCTCCATTTTGATCACCTCATTTGTATTTAAGATGTCTCGCCTTCTTTTTTCCAGACAACTGCAGTATCTAACTCATTCCCTGACCTCAAGCTCACAAGCCCAAATCCATCCTCTTTGCTATCTCAGAGTGATGCTCAGCAGCTAAGTCATAATCTGTACATGCTCATCTTTTGCCTCCACTTTTCAAGTTCTCTCCTTTGTCCACATAAGTAGTGTTCACAATGGTCCTCTGAAAGCTATAAGATTCATTGCCAGTGACTCAGGGTCCCTGGTGGTAGAACCTGGAGGTAGAATTTGAGAAGTTCCTGCTTTCTCACTGCACTCTCACTCTGTGCTTCTCTACTTAACCAGAGTACTTCTACTTTTATCCTTTTTTATATTTGAGCACCAAAACACTTTTTTTTTTTTTTTTGAGTAAAAGGGTAGAGGAGGTAGAGGGCAGGGAGGAAGTCAAGTGTTTTTAAAAGTCTAAAAGCCAGTAGCCGGAGTGACAACAGTCTGTGTGACCTACCCTCTGACAACTTGCTAGCCTCATCTCTTAAAACTCACTTGCCTTTTAATTTATGCTCCCTCACATTTATCTAGTCACTTACTTGATAAAAGAAAGATGAGGTTTTACTGTGCGATTGACCTCAGAAGAATATTCAATTTGAATTAGGCCAATTCATGTCTTCTTGGACTCACAAATCCACTTTATGTTGCACAGTTGCTGCATAGAATTGAGATACTGAATTCTAATCTTTTCAGTTTTTCATGTTCATTTCCAGGCGGTTGGCTTTTTTCCCTTGCTATTCAAAGCAATCCCACCCTTTCATTACTAGGCAGGTGGCCTTATAAAACTGAGCATCTGTGAGTCTTTCTAAGGGACCCTTTGGGGGTGAGTTGAGAGCCACATTTTGACCTGTTTGTATTTGGAGTATTTCTTTTTCCAAATCATCTTTCCAGATTATGAACTATACAACTCTACCTCCTCACTAGGAAAGTGTTTTCTAGTCAGGAAACTCAGTTAAATGGATAGCTGAATCTAAAATTAAGTTACTTTCCATTTGCCTAAGTGCCATTCTCAATATAATATGCTTTTATAAAAGGCATTCATTAATATGCATTTTAAGACTTAATTTAGAAACAGAGTCTGTCCTTGATCGCCTCTCTGTTTACATTTTAGCAGTCTGCTGAGAGCATGCTGGTAGACCCTTTCATAAGTTGCTTTTCCTTTTCCTTTCCTTCTTTATTAGCCTCAACACCTTCCTCGGGGATCTTTATTAAAAAGATCAAGAGCAGAGGTTTTGGATTTCATAAATATTGCAGCAGTTCCACGCTCTTTGGAGAGTGGCTTCTTTAGATTGAAATGGCTTCCTATGGGGTCAGAGAGTGTTTGAAAGCCAACAAACCAGAAAGAGTGAAACAAAAAAATTCCCTTCAATAAACACACAAGCAGGTCGTTATGTAAGAGATACCCCATTATTTTTAATTTTTTAAAATTATGAGGTAGAACCTGCTTGAGTCTCTGGCCTGCAGAATTTCTGATAACTGTGATAATTTTACTAGAAAGCTAAATGTGGTGCTACTAGACTTTTAAGAAGCTGATCCCTACCATCATAAAAGTCTTTGGTGAGGAAACATTCCATTGTGTTGAAGTCTATGTTTTAGAAAAGTTGACTAGTGTTCTTTTATATTTTATTTTCTCTTTTGAACTCACTCAGCTTCAAATATTTTGTGCATATTCTGGAATATGTGCATAAGTCCCTGTTGAGGGTATGGGAAAGGGATTTGGGAGCAAGAATTATATAATAAATGGTTGAAAAAACTACCTTGGTAAATTGTAATCTGTATATATGACTCATGATTGGACCTCTTTGGAAAATTTTGAAAATTAATTAAAGTAGAGGAGGCAGGAGACCTGGTCAAACCACTTTGAGGTTTGGATAACTCTTTTGCAAGTAACTAAAACAAATTATTTAACCTTTCAATGTTTAAACTGATAAATCTAGAGCCTACTGTGTGGATTTGGTTACTAAAAGGGAATACAGAAAGAGATTTGATTGGCTCTACTTTTCGCCTTATATTGTACAGCCCTGAATTTTTCACAGTATGATTTTTTGAAAACCAAAATGGAGAAAAGAATACAAGTAACACAATGTAGATTTCTCTTGCTTTGGTGTTGTGGAAAGAGTTAAAAATGGGAAAGAAAATATTTCTCTTATTAATTCCATTTCAACCCCTGAGTAAAATAAGGAAAACATTGTTAATATCATTAGACCTAAAGAGTTTCATGTAACACCCTAATAATTAACTTTCTAGAGGATACGACCCCCTGATGCCAAGTTACCTCAATTCTTGTTGAATTTAGAAAGTAATTAGAATCCCCTGCTCAGCTTTAAAATATCACTGTTGCCCACACTGACTAATTAAATCAGAAATAATGGGAGGAGGCTCAGCATCATTTAAACATGCCATAGCCATACCACCCTAGCATCTAATCTTGGAAGCTAATCACAGTTGGGACTGGTTAGTCCTTGGATGGGACACCACATGGGAATACCAGGTGCTGTAGGCTAAGAAGAAGGACCTGGCAGCCCACTCCCAAAACAATCAGCCATTGAAAACACTATGAATAGCAGAGAAGCACCAACAATTGTGCTAGGCATGGCACAGGGTCAAGTAGTGTTTTGTTCTGTTGTACATAGGCTCCCTATGAGTAGGACTCAACTCGGCAAGACCTAACAACAACAACAACATTTGACTTTAATGCATGGCCACGTTGGGAGCTACTCTCTTGACTAATATTTTATAAATGGTAGAGCCAGACATTTTTCTTAATCACAACTTTCATCACTGACTCATTGTCTCTTCTTACTTTCTATTGTTCTTGAATGAAATCTAAATTTTGTCAAGTTGTCAAGCATATTCACTATTTCATGATCTTGTAACATTCCACAACTCACATTATCTGCTTTCAGCATACAGATTTCACATATTGCCTTCATTCACTGGTAGAAGAGATAGTTATTTTTCAATAGAGTATTTTGTTAAATGAATGGATTTTACATAAAATGCTTGCCTCTTATTCTTTATTGTGCCTCAGAATTCCTAAGCAGGAAGTGTTGGCTCTTATTCTTTATTGTGCCTCAGAATTCCTAAGGAGGAAGTGTGATGTTCACGAGTGAATGGTTCTTTTCTTTTTCTTTCTTTTTTTCTTTTCTTTTCCTTCTTTTCTTTTCTTTTCTTTCTTTCTTTTCTTTTTTCTGTACGTGGGTTTGAACCTAGGGCCTTGCGCTTACATACTTTGCAAGTGGTGAACGACTAAGCTGCATCCTCTGCCCATTTTTTTTTCTTTTAGACAGGGTCTCACTAGGGTCTTACATAGATGCCCTCTGGTCTCAAACTTGTGATCCTCCTGCCTCTGCCTCCCAAGTCACTGGGATTACAGGCATGCACCACTGCACCCAGCTGAATGATTCTTTTCAATTAGGGGGATTCACTGCTTGAGTCTTGAGTTCTACCAGTAAGTGCCAGTTTTAAATACAGGAGAGACAAAGGTGGTGTGTGAAAGGGAGAGGAGGAGAAAATTAGAGCTAGTATACACAAAGCCCACATAAATACTTGATATAGAGATCCTATGTAATGTTCTAGCGGCTTTTATAATGGCCTTGAAATGCTAATTTATATTCAATAAGACAGTATTGATAATTTGGAACAAAATAAAACAAACAAAATAATATCTAGTTATTACGGATCAGCTGGGATCAGCTACGGATCAGCTATCTATGGTCTTTTTGCTCTACCTGGATATAAGTCACAGTTTAGCAAGGAGAAACACTTCAAATGCTGGTATTAGGTGGCAATTGTATTTCTCAGTGTTTGACAGCAATGAGTGGTATCAATGGATGGGCTGGGTGTCAGCCAAGAGGCACTCTCTCGTGGTACAGCTCTTACGTAGGTTGAGGATTTGGGAATTCTCAGACTTCAGTAGTAACTGGCAACAGCCAGTGTTACAGTTCCTGGGCCCCAGGTGTCTTGAGACCAGGGCCCTAAAGATTTGACAGTTCTTTGGAACTCTTCTGGCAACTAGGGCCTGTAATTTCTCCCTTCTGGCTCCTTATAGCTTTCTGCCTCTCTCCAGCCTCACTTCTCCCCGCTCTCTCGCCTTCTCCTTACTTCCACTATCCCTGTTCTCTCTGTCCCAGTCACACTTCAGGAACTGTTCAGCTGTCTCTTAATTCTGTGTCCATTGTCACTATTGCTGTCATTTGGCAAACAGCTACTATTGCCCTTCTGTTGCTATTGCTATTTTACTATTGATTTCTGCCTCTGTTGCAGCCATCGGTGCCCTGTTCTTTTACTATTCACCAATTATTGGAGTCTAGACTTTTAAAGCTGTGATTCTTGCAGCCCCTCCCCTATGGCTAGTGTCTGAGCTGGGTGCTTCTCTGCTTTGCTACAGGTATTGTTTGAGTTGTGAAGGGATGAGGCAGAGCCACGCTCCACTTCTTGTCAGCTGAGAGAGCCTTGCAGCTCCTGGCCCCTACTCCTATTGAGACTGCAAGAAGTGGGGCCACTGCCTTATTTCTTGTTAGGCAATGCAGACAAGGTCCTGGGTGCTTGATTTTATCAGGCAGTCCTCATATTCATTGCTGATTGGGAGTGAAGGGAGCTCATTGCCACTCTGCATCTTTTTGGGCTCCTGGGTGCTCCCTCTAACTAGTTTGTCCTTAGCCCTGCTGCAAATGTTCTGACCTCAGAGAGGAGGAGAGGCCACTGACCCCTTTATATCTCTGTACTAGCTGCTACTGCTTCAATATTCTTGCTCCTGTAACCTGCTGTCTTTTCTTCTTTTTCTTTGTGTTTACCAGTTCAATCATACTACTAAAGGTAGGCAGAAAGAAGAGAGAAGTAGAGAGAAGCCTGCTATTGGGTCTACTGCTACAACCCCAGGGGATGCATAAGAGGGTGTCTCCCAGTTCACTTGCTCAAATAAGCTAAATAACCTGATTATATAGCCAGAAAGGGGGTATATTATACCATTCACAGTAGTTATGACATGCAAATAGAGGTTTGTGTTTATATAAATCACAACATTGTACCCTTGTACCAGGCACAGAAGTCCCTCTTCTAGGTCACCAGGAGAGGTGTTGCCCTTCTGACCTGGATGGAAATGACTGCATGGAAATTTTAATGCAAGCTGCATGAGAAAGTTTTGGCTGGGCCCACACTCCAGGAATTGTAGCAAATAGTTGCATTCATGTAGATTCCTCAAGATGTCTGTGGAGAGTTTATAATGGGTGGCTCAACTGACAACTTTTTTGCTCAAAATAGACAAAATAAAAAATTAAAAAGTGGCTGAGGGTGCAGCTCAGTGGTGGAGTAAACTGTGTTCAATCCTTCAGTACCAAAAAAAAAAGTATATATATGTACATACATATATGTGTACATATATATCTATATACATGTAAATACGTGTGTATGTGTATATGTATACACACACATATGTAAAGTTAGAGAGTGGTGAACATTGTGTGAGGGAAAAAGGGCAAGAAGTGCAGGGAAAGGGGACTTGAGAGTGTCCCAGGCACTAGGGATAGAAGGAAAAGATTTTAGTAGTAGATAGGGTTTCCAAGGATAATCTAATGAGAAGGTAACATTTCATCAAATTCTTGAAAGAAATAGGTTTCACCATGCAAATATGTAGGAAAGAGAGTTCCAGGCAGAAGGAACAGCCCTTGCTGTTACATTTGAGGAATAGCAAAGAATGCCTGAAGAGAAGTGAGGCGGAAAGGGTGTGAAAGGTACATTGAACAAGGGACAGAGGGCATAGGTCCCTGTTGGCTTTGTAAGATATTTTCCTTCACCTCTTTACAGATACATGCTATGTGATACCCATAGTGAAGCACTCAAGAGAATGGCACATCTCAAAACATTGTTAATTAAAGTAAATTGTAACTTCACTGTAAACTATGGTATGTCTAGTCTTATAGGAAAAACTTCAGCATTAGAGGGTAAGTACCTTACTGATTATCAAGAATTAGAATGTTAGAATTCATTTCTACCCTGATATGCAACACATCTCTTGAGAAAAGAAAATTCATAATTCTTACAACTACATGTTTAAAAGTTAATAATCACTCTTCACCTTAAAAAATCTTCCTAAAATATTGTGCTGTTTTTGAAAAAAATTCTGCTGAGTTTTAAAATATATTTCCTCATAATCAGGACTCAGTGGAAATGAGGAACAGCTGGCCAACATCTTGCCTTTCATAATCTATCAAGTACATAATAGTAATTATTACTTTACCTAGAGAATAATCTCTTTTCCCAGATAAAAATTCTCTTCCTTTAGTCTTGCCTCATAAGTCTTCTTTCACATCATTTCAGTTCTTTAGGATTGCAATTGCTATCTATATTCATTACTTTCTACCTGATTAGTACTTAATTTATCCTAATTTATACAGATTCAATGAAAATTGTTCTCATAAAGAAAAATCTAATGAATTATCTGTATAAATAATGCTCAAATTACTAGCTACTAGCAAAATAAAATTTCAAGTATTTTCTCAATATTACCAAAGTCTTACAGTGGATAGGTTAATTCTTATACCTTATCTCACTTTATTTCTAGTCAAAGACAAAAAATGTTAGTGATTTACTATTGTGTCATCAACTAGCAAACAAGAAAATTCACAAGTACAACGCAAATTTAAAAGATTTACTATTCCCAAGTTAAACTATAAATTCATCATACTATCATCTAGCTTAGGGGGCAAAGCAGGTGATAGAAGTACATGGAGAAGAAATTATATTTCCTATAGTACTCCTGCAGGTATGAGTACTTAGGAGAAAAGCCACCTCAGAAGATGTAAATGTATCAGATCACCTATCCTCATTGAAGAGAATTGGCTAATGTTAAGAATGAAGGGTAGGTTTTAATGGCACTGAGATGGTATTGGTTTCATTTTTGATTGGTAGGTGACAAGCCTCCCTAAATTTGGGGGGCCTAAAAAACACTTACTTGCTTACAAGTTTTTAATTTGAACACAGCTCCATAGGGTACCCAGTACTTTCCAATTCCTGAAGAGAGGTGAGGCGGAAAGGGTGTGAAAGGTACGTTGATATAGTAACTTTACTGGTGGAGTTGTTAAGGGAAAAAGAGCTAATGATAAGAAGGTTGATCATGACAGTTTTTCATTGAAACTGGGATATATTTTCACATAAAAAGAGTATTGTTAACATGTGAACAGAAATACTCTCTGAAAATTGGGATCTGTGTTCATCCTATCTACAAAAGACTTTTTAAAAATTTTATTAATAAGATTGTTTTCCCAATTTAACATTTTTGAAGAGCATTTTCTCATATTTCTAATTTTTCTCTGAATTTACTCAGATATATGTGTTTCATATAACTTTGTAGAGTTATATGATATAATGGGGAATTAGGTGAACTTGACTAAAATAGACAAATATGGCATATGTTAACATTATAGAGAAAGTTCTTTTATTTGTAAGCCTGAGACGTTCTAAAATGTGATTGCTTTGGTTTCAAGTTGCTCCAATAAATACCTTTGACAAGGGCTAACAGTCAAGTACCCAAAAGGAAAAGGTGGATGGTATCAACAGAAGAAAATTGAGAACAGGTAGGACAAGGCTGGCCATTTAAATGGGTCATTTAAAAAAAGACACAATTTGACTATAAGACTCCCCAGAGAACTTCTCAGTGTGTGTTTATGAACTCTGGGAGAAGGGCCAAGAAAGGCCTAATTATATTTAGATTAACTCTGCAATTTACATGTTTAACCTTTTCTTAGTTCTTTTTTCTCCATTTCTCCTACTGTTTTTTTCCTTCTCTTGTCTTGTATTTTCTTTTGGAATGAGACCAAAGGTCTTTAGCCTTTTTTTTTATATGAGTACTTTAATCAGCCATCACTTCACAGTCGCTCCTTAAAAATTAAGAGATGGCAATCTATTCACCCATCTGATAAAAGAAAAAGTTATTCATAATAAAGTTTTAACCTACAAACTTTTTGTGACAAATGCACATCCATCATCATTCATGCTTGTTTGTTGCCTCTAAGTTTTAGGTAATTAACACTACCTGGTGACATACCTTAACTGGAACATAACCTGTGACATTGGGTCCCTAAGGCTTATACACTTGTATAGGTGTGTGTAGGATTTATACATATTTCTTTTTGTTGCAAGTGGCTTTATGTTTTAGTTTAAACCTTTCTTAAAATATCTTGTCTATTTTGGTTTCAAAATGTATATTTGTTAACATTTCATAAACTAAAAAGTCTTATTAAATTGACATTAATTTAAAAAACTCCTTGGTATTTAAGAGGAGAGTAATTTCTTTATATTTTTAAGTAAAACTTTATTCAATTATGGAACAAAATTAAAGAAAAAATAAAAACTATTTTAGTTTCAAAGTTAGTATCACAGTTTCTGCATAGTACTTTGGAACATTTTAAGCAGCTAGACTTTTTGCACATAGTACACAAGTAAAATTGTAAGAGGCACTTATAAACTGCCTTTACTAAAAAGCGTTACACTCTTCCAAGAGGCATCTGAAGCACTGATCCTAAACCTGCAACTGCTTTGGAACCAGGAAGCACAATCCTCCACATCACTCACATCTTCATCTTTTTCATCTAATTCATTCAAACCTTGTTATACAAACTCTGGCAACTGAGGATCATCAGACTTCATAGATGTAGGAAATCATTTAGATGCCATTTTCTCAATGTTATTGCTATAGGAATGATAATATAGCAAAAACTAGAATAGTAATTAAAAAAAACAAAACAAACAAAAAGCCAAAAAACTAAAGTACCTAGTGACATTGGATCTCAGAGACCCCAATCCTCTTGTATCTCATACCACTTAGTGAGTCAAAATTACACAAGCAACTGCTGGACAAGTAGGCCTAACTTTAGGAAGGTACCGAAGAGATGAGTGCACAGAATTAGTGCATACAAGACAAATATAAATACATAGCTTGAGTCTGTTAGACCCATATATTGTCAGTTGTTGTTGTTGTTAGGTGCCGTCGAGTCGGTATCCAACTCATAGCGACCCTCATAGGGTTTTTAATGGCTGTTTCAGAATTGCCTTGGGAGTGGATTGCCAGGTCCTTCTCCCATTTTTATGGTGCTGGGAATTGAACTCAGGACCTTAGAGACTGCAGCTCAGCGCTCTACCAACTGAGCTAAATCCCAGCCCCTTATATCATCAGTTACATGTTTCAATTTCCCTTTAAATGGAATCCAGAAAATCTAAGAATAATATAATTTGGCTTCTGGAGAAAATATTTATTGATGGATAGATTCTTTTCTTTGCGACTATTTATGCCCGGAGTATTATTTTTCTTTTGTTTACTTTCCTAATGAGAACTTACTCACTATATTTTCTTCTTTACTCAAGATAGGGCGTGAGAGATTCTTTGCTTTTCAGTGTTGCCTTTTAAAACACTATATACATGCTCTTATTTTATGATGCTACTGTATAGTCCTTCTTAACCTTGTTGAGGGATCACAGATCCCTCTGAGAAATTGATGCAATCTGAGGAATTCTTTAGATAAAACATTCATATGCATATAAAATGTGCATATACAGTAATTTCAAGAGGTTTGCAGATCCTTTAAAGACAATTAAGATTTCTTATCTGTGGATTAAAAGCACTTGTCATATCTTTACATTTTACAGTTGACTATTGCTTTGACAAGAAGCTCTGTGTACCAGGTTTGGTCCACTCTGTAACAAAATATTTTCTGCTAGATTCGACACTCCACTTACTTTTACATTGACAATGCTCTTTACCTATGGACTTTTTAAGTAAGTCAAACAGGATTTGTTGAGAATATACCAACTGTGTATAACAAGAACATTATTGAGTTTACTGTACATATTTATCTATATAATAATTTACAAACAACACTCAAATAGTCTCCTTTACTAAGGAACTAATTGCAACTCTTAATTGATATGACTAAGGGAATGGTCTTGTGACATTTGGGATCATTTGTTGCTCTTCTATGTGATCTTATCTTCATTGGGAAGTAGACTTTTTGTTTCAGTGACTTATTACTAGATCTTAGATTTTGCTTGTGAATTTGCTCAAAGTCCACATTTGACAATAGGGAATTGATTGGTTTTTTTTTTTTTTTTTAAGAAAGCTTTGCTTCCCTCTCATACGCTCTCATAGGCTTACGATTGTGGCAGGTTGAAAAGGCAGCTCTAAATCTTTTTAACTTGAGTTCATGGTGCTGGTCCCTGTGTTCTTTAAAATAACTGTTAAGTTTAGAACAGGCATTCAAATGAAGCGTCACTGCCAGGAGCACTGGAGAAGTGGGTCTCTATCTGCCTATGTGAAAGTCAAGAAGCAGCAGCTCCTTTAGAATATTACAGACAAACACCAAGAGAATGTTATAGACCCTAGTGAGCTAGGATGATACTCGCTAAATATTCATAATTTGATTCTCTGAATGTGTGTATATGCATATATATTTGTAGTTTGAGGTGTGTAAATGAACTATACAAAGGAATGTCTTGTTAGTTCTCTCCAGCATATGCAAATTAGGCTGTGATTTGAAAAATGGTTTGATGAAGACATCCACAATTTGTAAGGGATAGGATAATATATATGTGATTGACATGAACTAATTGAACTGCAATGTCCCAGGCTATTGTTTGCAAGGCAGTTATTTAAGGGTGTAAGAGAAATGTCAGCATACTACTTTGCTGTGCAATAGGTTTTCATCAACAAAAGAAGAAAAGATGTTAAAGCTGTCTTTATATCATCATGCCCATTGTGTAATTTCTCTGCATCAAGAGAAGATGTAGTGATTACACAGTGCTAAGAATACTGGGTTTAGAATAAAAAACAAAAAGAGAAACACTATGAGTGGAGACCTTGGTCTACCACTAATTTGCTGTGAGATCTTTATTACCCCCAGGATCTAATCCTGTGAAGAAGGATAATAACAAGATTTACTTCATTGGGTTGCTGGGAATTAACTGAGAGAATACATGTGAAGTGTTTTACAGCGTGCCTGGTATGAAATGTGTGCTTAATAAAGATAAACTATTATCATTGCTTCTGCATTGCCTCCTAAATTGGTACTTCTCTCTTAGAGCTATTGGCAGGGTGGGAGCTCTTGAGTGTGAAGGACAGTTAACTTCTATGTTCTAAACCTACTATAAAAGTTCAAAGCAAATGTCTTCATTTTCTTGTTTGTTCTTTTAAACAAACTAACCCCAGCTAGTTTTGTTGTCTTTGGAATCTTATTTGCTAGAGCTCTCTCACCCACATCTAAATTAACTCTACTATTTTAGTAATTGCCTTCTTTGGTTGACTTGTTAATTTATGCAGTCTCCTGCTTAGCAAGGCATATTTTATCTTGGGCTTTAGCTCCTTTTGCCATTCTCTCTGAAATGGATCCAATTTTCAGAGATCCTTGTCAGGATAGGTTACTGATGATCCATAAGATAACCAGATGGCTGATTGGTATGTTCTTGATATACTTCCATGCACTAATTATAGCTTACACTTATTTTCTCTTCCTTTCTCTTTCTTATAAATCTGTATTACCCAGAGTATTGATATTTTCTGTAGTGATTTTCTCAATTATATTCCAGTTATCTGAATAAATTATCTAAATGATTTTGTATCAAATTTGAGACCCAGATTAAGCCTATTTTTTGAAACACAAATATTAACATTCTCTGTGGGGCATGCCTACGCAAACTTAGGGAAGCAATGAAGATCAGAATACTTCTGATTTCCATAGCATCTATGTTTAAGGTGAAAAATGTTCGGAACTATTTCAGTAGTGCATAAGCTTCTTTGTTTTTAGGGTATTTTCTATTGCTCTGCTACTTTCCCCTATACATTTTTTATAACTGACCCCCTATTTAGTATGTATTGTCAATTCCATATAGAAAAATAATTTTCTCGATAATTCAGTGATTTTCCAAATCCCAGTTACCAAATCTACTTTCTTTGTACCATGCATGAAATATAAAACTCTTTTCTCTATGATATGAATGGACTATGTTTTTGTATTATAATTTCAGTTGAGTATGTTATCTTCTTTAAAGGAAGTTTAGACATTTCTTTAAGAAATACAATACTTGATACTTAGTAATACTTGATACTTTTTATAATAAAATTTTTATAATAAAATCAGGGATTTTATTAACACTATTCAACATTTGCATCTTTCTTGGGTTCCGATTTCCTGCATATTGACTAAGTAATTCCTGTAACATTTCAAGAAAAGCACTTCTCTTTTTCCTAGGTGAAAAAAAATGAGGAACAGAGGATAAGGACAGTGGTTTTCCATAGTCTTACTGTTAGGTGCTGTTGAGTCAGTGTCTGACTCATAGCAACCCTAAGTACAACAGGTGAACAGCACTATTGTTAGTGCTTCTCTACTATTCATACGGTTTTCAATGGCTGATTGTTTTTTGGGAGTGAGTTGCTGAGTCCTTCTCCCCAGCCTGCAGCACCTGGTATTCCCAGGAGGTTACCCATTCAAGTACTTAGCAGGCCTGAACCTGCTTAATTTCCGAGACCTGAGGGGATTGGATGAAACTGTTGTACAGCTGCAGGCTTCTTATGGTCTTAGCTAAACTAAAGATGTAGAATACAGATTCATACCTAGGACTCCTGATTTGAAAGCTTTTTCTCTTCCCACGGACAACACTAAACTTATAAAAATGACATTTATGTTTCTGGAAATAGTCTATAGAGTCTTAAAACTGTTCAGCATTCACTTCCATTAAAATCTGCTTCTCCTACCACTGTCACTGATCCTGGGAGAATGATTTTTTTATATGTCCAGGCATATATCGATGCCATTTCTAAGCAATAGTAATGTTTTCCAGCAGTGTCATTGTAAAAAATAACCTGCAGTGTAACAGCAATCCATTTGATGCTTTCTGTGCTTTGAAGAGAAAGTTTAGGCTTTCATATATCATCATGTCTGTCTCTCTCTTTTTTTGTGGTATTTGGGGGCTGAACCTAGGACCTTGCACATAATTTTGCAAGTCCTCTACCACTGGACTGCACCCCCTGCCCGTTTCTTAATTGTTATTTGTGTAGGTCTTGTTAAATTACACAAGCTGATTCTTGCCTGGGATTACAGGCACGTGACAGTGTGCCTGGCTATTATGTCTCTTTTATTAATTTCTTTCAATTTTTGGTTTGTTGTTGTTGTTGTTGTTAGCTGTTGTCCAGTCATTATGGGACTCATAGTGATCCTATGTACAACAGATGAAGCACTATTGTTAGTGCTTCTCTGTTATTCATAGGGTTTTCAATGACTGATTGTTTTTTGGAAGTGGGTTGCCAGGTCCTTCTCCCAAGCCTATACCACATGGTGTTCCCAAGCAAGTACCTGGTTCTCCCACGCAGATACTAACCAGGTCTGACCCTGCTTCACTACTGAGGTCTGACAGGATCTGATACCACAGTGTTATGGCTGCAGACCACTTTTGGTTTAGTGTTTATAAATTACCTGTAACAGATTTGTGAGTGATGCTTTAGTCATCAAATTTGGTAGCATGATCTAGGAGCCTGCTGAAAGATTTTATGCAATATTTTACATGCTGCAGAATTCTGGATGTGAATGTCTTTATGTATCCGTAAACCTTAGGACCTGGTACCCTTATAACTTTGGTATTTCAAATACAGGACTACTTCATACTTTGTGGGCCCCCCACTTTACCAAGGTTCTATTTTATGTAGATACTAATTTTGGCTGGAATGTTTTGTAACCACTAAGAAAAGTTCACCAAAACATAGTTGAAAATCAGTGCATTTCCAATCAGGTTATTATTTATGTGAAGGTGAAAGATGATGTTACCTAATCAAAAAATTGGAAATCGGCACACCATAGTGATATATTTGCTTATTTATTGTGGTATTTTGCAGCATATCCCTGAAACTTTCTCCCTCACCCATTCAATTAGCCACTCAAACATCTGGCTTGTGTAGCCTAATTTCTTGCCATGATTGGGATCTCAATCAGTGTTTGGTGATACGTTTTATGCCTTCATAGTTATCCTTAATGGAAACTGGGCAAGTTGGAAGAGTCCATTTTGAGGAAGTACCTTGCTGGCCACTGCTTGCTTTTTCATAGTAGTTCGACTTTAGGGGCTATTTTTCCAACCAGAGCTTCACTCACATAGAAAAGATGATGGCCTGTAATAGTATGCTGGTTTTCCTAAGATATATTTCCTACATATAAAAGCTGTTTTCTCAGTTACAAATTGGTAAGTTAGGATGAAGGATAAAGAAGAGAAAGTAAGATGCATAAAGTATGACCCAATAGCCTTTCTGACTTCCTAAATCTAAACCTTATTTTAAAAATTATGTAAGGTACATTTTGTTTTGTTTTTTAGGTGTGGTGTTTCCATAGGATAGTCCCATTTGAATTTATTTTGCAAGCTTGAATTGAACAGGGTTTACTCTTGCACTGAAAATGGATGTAATGGATGATAGTTGGTAAAGCTGTGGTAGTGGTTTGAATGTTTTAGATTGTTTATCATTGACCACATACCCATATGTAAAGGATAATATTTAAAGATATCTTTCCCAGGACAATTAGATTATTTAAAATTAGAACTTTAAATATGAAATCCAAACTGTACATTTGAGTCAAGCAGATGTCAGCAATATGGTGATGGATACATGCTGTTTTTTAGGCACTTGGTAAATTCGTATTCAAAATATAAAATAATAAAAATAATAAAAAATAAAAAGATAAAAAAAAGGAAGTAAAAACACCTCTCATTTGCCTTTTTATTTTAGAAAAGCATATTAGTACATTATAATTCAGCACTAGAACTTGTATTAACTCTACTGCAAATATGTTTTGGGTACAATTCTTAGTTAACCCAGGCTGAACTTTTGACTAGTGATTAAAAGGTATCATTTCATTACAGCATTTAAAAATTATAAAGCGTCCCTGTAAGTGAATCTCTAGTATAATCCAGTAATGTACTATAGAATTATATTCAAGTAGTAAGTATAGAAGCTCTTTTTTACTTTGAGAGGTAGTTGCTCGAGTGAATGAGTTTGAGATATAAAGATAACCATTTTGACAGACAAATGAATATCAACATTCTATGGATTCATCTAAAGGCATTTTCTTAATTTATTTTTAATATTCCTTTGTTTTGAAAAGCACAGTTTTAAAAATTAGCAAGATAAATCTTGTTGCCAAGATATAGAATTTTGCTAGAAAATGATTTTGATTAAAATAAGTTATTTTTAATATTTCTTATTTAAGAACAATCACATTGATAGCATACTATAAAATGGAAATATCTGATTAATGCCATTTTACTATGCCTAATTTTATACAAGAGCATTTAAGAAGCTACTTGTGTAAAAATAATGAACATTTATGTAATCTTTTATGAAAGTTCACTACATATATGACCCTAAGATATAGTCATTGATGAGTTAATGCTATGTCTGTTGTCTATAGATGACGATCTGTCTGAGGAAAGTCAAAATACTCTGTTGAAAAACTTTTAAGATTGCAGAGTTGTGAGATGGGAATAATTTTGCTTGCTCCTACTCCATCTGTTTTTCTAAAGGTACTGTTGAACTTTATTTTAATCTTCTCTACCTGTTTTCCTTCTCCAAACTTAGACCATAAACCAGGTTCACTTCTTGCAGAATTGGCTTTACCAGTTATCTCTCTCCTGTGTGTCAGTTTCTCAGTTTCTGTTGGGCTGTGGCATTGGATAGGTGAGAGGATTTAATGAATTAAAAACATATGTTTTGTTTAGTCTTCAGCCATCAAAAGTTTATAAACAAGGTAGTTGCACTATCACATCTGTGTTTCAGAACTTTCTTCTGTGGTAGATACAGGGAGGAGTGTGGTAGATACAGGGAGGAGACAGAACCTGGAGTAGAAAGACCAGCCAGAAAGGAGTTACTAATTATGTAAATGAGGCTGGGATTTGTTTAGACAGAGGGTGGAGGGCAGAAATTACTTCAGAGTTTTCTTGGTACAGTTGATGAAGTTAAAGGAACAGTAAAAGATGACTTGAAATTTCTTGCTTGAACAACTTGCATAGGTAGTAGTACTGTTAACAGAGAACTCATTTAATCTCTCCTACTTCCTAAAGGGGTTGGGATTTAGCTCAGTGGGTAGAGTGTTGCTCTGCAGTCTCTGAAGTCCCAAGTTCGATCCCCAGCAAAGCAAAAATGGGAGAATGGCAATTCACTCCAAAGGCAATCCAGAAACAATCTGCCATTGGAAACCCTATAAGGGTCACTATGAGTTGGACATGACTCAAAGGCACCTAACAACAACAACAACAACTTCCTAAAGAGTTTTGTGCACAATTACTTAAGATAGCATTTACTTTTATAACATTAATGAAGGTGTATTCTTTTGAGGGGTGTCTAGATACCTAATTCTTATCCATGTTACGTGTGAGGAAGTGACTTCTAAGTAATTTATAAGGAACTATGGAGCTATTAGGGCTGGGGTTTCACTCAGTTGGTAGAGTTCTTGCTCTGAGTGCTTTGAGGCCCTGGGTTTGATGTCTAGCACCAAAAAAGTGGGAGAAGTACCTGGAAGCCCATTCCCAAAATGGCAATCAGCCATAGAAAACCCTATGAATAGGAGATTAGCCCTGATATAGTGCCAGGCATGGCACAGTGACAGGGAGGGTTTCATTCTGTTGTGCACAGAGTCTCAATGAGTCAGACCTAACTTGATGGCCCTTAACAATAACAAGAAATTTGAAGCCATATGATAATAAGTTAAAAATAGCTCATGAATTAGAGACCTCCAGAGAAACAAATCCAAGAGGATGTGTGTATATGTATGTGTGTGCATACACATACATATATACATGCATACATATCTTTAAGGAATTGGCTCACATGATTATGGGAGCTGGTGAGTATAAAATCTGTAGGGCAGGCTGCCAGGCTGGAGACCACGGATATATTGATGTTGCAGTCTGTGCCAGTCTGAAGGCAGAATCCCTTCTTCTTTTAGAAGATTTCAATCTTTTTCTTTTAAGTTTATCAACTGATTGAATGAGGCCTACACATTTCATGTAGGATAATTTGCAAGTCTACTAATTTAAATTTAATTACATTTTACACATTTCTTCACAGGAACCTCTAGACTTGTGTTTGACTGAACATCTGGGTACTTGCGCCCAGCCCAGTTAACACATAAATTAACCATCATAACTGGATTCTAATTTCTTGTGTTGATTTTTTAAAAAAATTAGTGTCATTTAATTCCAAAGATGTTGGCCTGTTAAAAGTCCAAAGGCTTTGGTGATACAAGCACAGGCTAATGCAATTTAATATAAAATTAGACTTTGATTTATAAATTACATCTCTTTTTAGAGTGTAAATTCTATATTTGAATTATTTGAGGTTAGTGATTATTGGTACCATAAGGCTTTCTCTTTAACTAATGAAAGTTAAATATGTAGCTAATTTCAAAGTTCAAAATTTGATTAGCATCCTTTCATAGGAATAAGAAGGACAAGAAGTTATTGTTGAATGATATTTCATAATATTTCTGGGAATTTTAACTTGAAATTTCATCTAAAATATTCTCATTTAGAAATTTCTTTTGGTGAAATTATCATTTTTTATATTTGGAAAATATTTCATTATGTTTTGGATTTTTATATTTTATTGTCTTCTGGCTCACCTCACACTTGTGATTCTCTTGCCTCAGCCTCCCTAGTGCTGGAGTACTGGTGTGCATCATCACATCCTGCAGAATCATGACTTTTTTGTTCTTTAGCTTGGCCACCTGTGGTTTCAGGAATATTTCTACAACTTTAAATATCACATTCTCATATGGGTGCCCCCAAATCAGGGAAGAGGGAACAAATACTCCTGTCTCTGTTCTCTCTACCTCTTTGCTTATTCCCTGTTTTTTTCTGTTTTTCAGGAGGAAAAATCTTCCTTAGAAAAAGAATTCTGCTTTCTTAGTAGACCTTCCCTTATTTTTCATTAGTCAGAGCTCTGTCACCTAGCAACACTTAGCTACAAGGAAATCTGGGAAAGCAAATGAGAAGGGAACAAAGGAAAAGTATAACTCGTTTGGAAGATTTCCAGGGCTTCATCTTCTATTTCTTTCTCTGGGGCAGAGCATATGCCCCTTGATAAAATTTTTGTTCCAGTACTAAAAGAGAGGAGGCTGGGATTTAGCTCAGTTGGTAGAGCACTGTGCTGCAGTGTCTGAGGTGCCCCAAGTTCAATTTCCAGCACTGCAAAAATGGAAGAAGGACCTGGCAATCCACTCCCAAGGCAATCCCGAAACAGTCAGCCATTGAAAACCCTATGAGGGCCGCTATGAGTTGGATACTGACTCGATGGCACCTAACAACAACAACTAAAAGAAAAGGGGAAATGGCTAAAGTGAGAATATAAGAACACCTTAAGGAGAAAAAAATGGAAAAACATCAAAATTGGACAGACAGATGACGGTGGGTTGTGATAAATTATAAGCAAGGGATATTTTCAGGTACAGAGACTAACAAAGGTTAAAAAACAGGGTAGGGGAGGGTAAGAGTGTTTCAGCCAGGGGGCAGGTCAATCATTCAGGTAGCAACATATGAGCAGATCCTGGAGAAACTAGAAACTAGGAAAATTTCAATGGCAAAAAGGCATTCCAGGTAAAAACAAAAACAAAAGCAAAAACAAAACAAAAAGAGAAAACACTAAAAGACAAGGAGCCAGGAAGATAAAAATGCTAATAAATAAGATAAATAAGAAGAGATTAAATGAAAAAGATCCACAAATGACACACAAAAAGGCTTAGACTCTTGAAAGAGCCTTATAACTTTGGGGCATTGTGGTCTCGTAGTTGAGAACAATGATTTTAGACTTAAGCAATCTCAATTTCATCTCAGTTCTATCGCTTACTACTTGTGAAATATTGAACAAGTTCCCCAACATCTCTAAAGCCCCCTTTCCTCATGTGTAGGGAATAATAAATAGCACTCTTTGTACTAAGTACGTTATGCCAAACTGCTATGATTACATAGGTAAAAGTGTAAGGGCTGAAATAGAATAGTTTATTTCTTGTTCCTATGACAAGGTAATGAGCAGGCTCTACTCTATGCAATCATTCAAGGATTCAGTTAATAGCAACTTTGCTGTCTTCAATATACATGGTGTGAACAAAAAAATATGGCAGATATTTAAATAAATTCATTACAGTAAAAGACATGTTGGCACTGCCATTATTAGGTGCTATCAAGTAGGGTCCGACTCATTAGCAACCCTATGTACAATAGACAAAACATTACCCAACATTGTGCCATTCTAGGCACTATTGTCAGTGCTTCTCTGCTATTCACAGGGTTTTCAATGGCTGATTGTTTCAGGAGTGAGCTGCCAGGTCCTTCTCTCAAGCCTATAGCACCTGGTATTCCCAGGAGAACTCCATCCAAGGACAAATCAGGCCCAACCCTGCTTATGTTCCAAGATCTGATGGGATCAGATGCCAAGGTGGTATGGCTGTTGACAGTCATTGCCATTAATCTCTCTCAAAATACTCAAACTCACTTAATTGTTCTTGCCACATTCCGATGCAGATCTGGAAGTCCTCTTTTGTGAGTATCTTTAGTTTCATCCTCCATCATGGCATTACTCTTTGGCACATCACTTCTGATATGCCAATTCCTATTCTCATCCACCTTATTCACTGAATGTGGCACCATGTGGTTTCTGACTTTTCTGTAAAGTCAGAATGACTATGAAAGGTTAACATTTTGAATCCATTCAAGACATGGAGGTAGCCTCAATAGAGCAACTAAAGACACTCACAAAAGAGAAATTCTAGAACTGCTTCAGCAAGTGGCAAGAATGATAGGATAAGTGTGTTCAAAGGTATGGGGACTATTTTGAAGGGGATTAATGGCAACATGTTTTTCACTGTTATAATTTTTTTATTTTATTCATTTTTTAATGATATTTGGGGGTTGATCCAAGGGCCTCGCATATAGTTTGAAAGTAACACTGAGCTGCACCCAGAGCATTTTTTATTATTTTGAGACAACTCTTGCTAAGTTGCACAGGCTGCCTCTGGCCTCAAACTCATGATCCTCTTGTCTCCACCTCCTGAGCTCCTGGGATTATAGGTGTGCATCACTGTGCCTGGCTTATAATGTAATTTTTTAAAGCTTAAAAATTCACCGTACTTTTTAATCATACCTGGTATGCTTTCCACATTCTCTGTGGTGGTGCTCCAGGAAACCTCACTGGGTTCTATGAAGCACTGCATGGGATAATGCATATTAAGTATCTAGCATAGAATTTGACACAGAGTAAGCAATAAATAAATATTAACTTTTATTGATGTTAGCCATAGCTTTGGCTTAGATATCAAGGAGCTTACTGGGGAATTGAAACAAACATGAGTCTTCTTAAACCACATAGCATATATATTAATTTATTTGGGCCCAAAGAATGAGGCAATTAGAAATGACATAAAGATTATTTGGGGATATATTTATAGGATGGGTCTATTAAGGGTGTGATGATTGTAGGCATACAAACAAGTTAGGGGATAATTGCAATGGTGCAGGGAAGGAGTCATGAGATCAAAGGAAGGATGTACAGGAGTAGAGGAGTCAGATTCAATAACTTACACCTTTTGAAGGTTGTGAGAGTCTCGGAATTTTTATTCTTCTAGATGTCCCCAATTCAAATACATATTTGACATTCACATTCATTACTAGTGAAATCAAAGTATTTCTTTTACAATATCAAAAGAATTTCATGATAATGTGGACTTGCTGGAAGAAAAGTAGAGTGGGAAGGTACTGTGGAAGATTCTCTAGGAATGTGATGTTAATACATATTCCAAAATTAAGTTAAAATAATTTTGTGTTAATGTCCTTGAAGAATGAGTGCTAATTTATTTCACACAGATAGCCTTTGTGTGCCTGAAAGTAATGAATATGTTTAATTATTTCTTCGTTTTTATTTTTGCTCTTTTCTACTTTAATCTTCTTGCCTAGAATAATCCTCAATTTTTCTGGTTCTAATATCAAAAGACATCAAAAGCAATACATTAAGCTATCAATACCCTAGAATTACATCAGCGAGTTTGTTTAGCCTTGAAATTCTATTAAGAATTTTTCACTAATATCATTACTTAAAGACTTGTGGTTTTCTTCTTTCAAAAATACTGAAGAGTTTGAAAGGAGGAGCAGGATGGGAAGCAAGATAGCATTCATAAAAAAAGCCCTAAATACGTCACAAACTGAATGGTCATGCTTACAGTCACTAGAAATTCTTTGTACTGTTTGATCCTTAAATGTTACCCTCTCTAGTAGCATCATGATAATGTTGGAGCATGAAGCTACTTTATGTTATTAATATAAAACGAGAATATACCCTGTCTTTTGTCAATGGAAGTCCATGTCCTTGAAGCTTATGTAAGTTTTTGGCCATGAAGTCTGTGTGCAGGTAAGGGTTAAGTTTCATGGTAGTGAGGCACTCCAGTGAATCAGACCTTATCTTGGGCAATTGCTTTGAGAAGAGACTTTTCCAATAAACTTGAAAGGGACCAAATTAGACTTTACAGACTGAATTGAAATAGTTAGCAACATTGTGGCTCAGTTATGTTGTTGTTGTTGTTGTTGTTGTTAGGTGCCATGGAGTTGGTGTGTGACTCATAGCGACCCTACTTACAACACTATATATGAAACACTATAGTCAGTGCTTCTCTGCTATTCATAGAGTTTTCAATGGCTGATTGTTTTTTGGGTGTGGGTTTCCAGGTCCTTCTCCCACACCTGCAGCACATGGTGTTCCCAGGTGGTCTCCCATCCAAGGACTAACCAGGCCGGACCCTGCTTAACTTCTGAGATCTGATGGGATCAGACGCCACAGTGGTATGACTGCAGGTGGCTCATTTATGCACCCTTTTAAATAGGATGAGTTCATGCCATTGTTTAAATTAATGCTCCTCAAATTTTAATGTTTGTGGGGAGACAAGAGTGGGAGGCCTGAGACTTTGTGTAATGATACAAGAGGCCCGTGGACCACACTGTGAGCCACAAGACAGCTCTGCTGTGTTGTCTCAGGGTTAAAAATGTTGACTTGAGTTTAACTGGTGAAAACTGAGCTGAGGCATCTAAAGCTCAATATGTCTTTACAGGGATTTTCTGACATGAAACTTTGTGTGTGTGTGTGTGTGTGTGTGTGTGTGTGTGTGTGTGTGTGTGTGTTATTTTATAAGCCAGAGCCTTATTTTATCAGAGAGTATTATGCATCTAGGCCTTAGCTACCTGTATAATAAAACACAAGATACATATAGATGAGAATTAAAGTTTATTTCAAATAGTAAAAGGTTTATTAGAACACATTGCTGTCTCCCTATGTAATAAAATGAATCACATATTTGTAAGGCACATGTTCAGGGCCAAGATTCAGCTGGAGTACCATCCTGATAGGACTGGTTGTTTATGGCTGATACCTGCATATAGTGGGCAGGGGCAGGGCTTCACAAGGAGAGGGGTGTCATGGAGCAGCCTGTACTGCCCTCAGTAAGAGGTCCCTGAGTGGAGTGGGATAGTGCACTTCCATTCCTTTACACTCAGTGAGCGCAGCATGTTTCACAGTGTTCGCTACTGAACTAATCTCAGGAATATATGTTGTTGTTGTTAGGTGCCGTCGAGTCGAGTCCGACTCATAGCGACCCTATGTACAGCAGATCGAAACACTTGCCGATTCTGTGCCAGGCAAACCATCTTATTTATGTTTAAGCCCATTGTTGCAGACACGTGTTAATCTATCTGGTGGAGGGTTTTCCTCTTTTCCGTTGACCTGCCACTCTTCCAAACATGATGTCCTTCTCCAGGGATTGTTCTCTCCTGACTATATGTCCGAAATATGTAAGACGCAGTGTGGCCATTTTTGCTTCCAAGGAGCACTCTGGTTGTACCTCTTCTAGGACAGATCTGTTGGTTCTTTTGGCAGTCCATGGTATATTCAATAGACGTCTCCAGCACCACAATTCAAAAGCATCAATTCTTTTTCTGTCTCTCTTGTTCAATGTCCAGTTTTCACAACCATATGATGCGACTGAAAATACCATGGCATGAGTCAGACGCACCTTTGTCTTCAATGTGACATCTTTGCTTTTCAATACTCTACAGAGATCTTTTGCCACAGCTTTTCCTAGAGCAATGCGTCTTTGGATTTCTTGACTGCTGCTTCCACGGGTATTGATTATAGAGCCAAGCAAAGTAAAATCTTGGACAACCTCAATCTTTTCTCCATTTAATGTGAAGTTGCGTGCTGACCCAGTCATAAGGATTTTTGTTTTGTTGATGTTTAGTCGTAACCCATATTG